>CM021107.1:361072561-361376802 GCA_007115665.2 Sequoiadendron giganteum | reverse complement strand
TATTATCTTCATCTTATCGTTATGTTGCGAAAATGAGCAATCAACATATCAACAATCAAACCTTCAAAATCTTGCATTCTCATGCAGGTGGAGAAGAGCAATGGAGATAAATCAAATCTAGCATGGAGATCGGTTTGCTTTGCTTTCTTGTTTTGATTTTCATGTTTGCTTGTACTCTATTGTGCTAGTTAGGGTTTTGATATCTTGTTATTCTAGTTTTATATCTGATTTTCTCTAACTTACATTTGGTGAACCTGACGTGAATCATTTGATCTAGCTTGCTTTTTGCAGGTTTTATTGTTTCTTTTTGTTGCAAATTTACCAGTTTTTGGATGAAACCTGAGGTTTTACATATTCTATCATATCTTTCAAATGGCTACGTATTTCTCTACAAGATTTTCACAAAAGGTTAAAAATAATCTCAAGAGGCTACAGTAAAAAAATTGAGGGTTTATCACAAATTTTGCAAGAGTTATCATGATTTTATATTTTTTCATAAAATTGTTTTTCTGGACGCAAATGAACGAATTTTTCAAAAAAGTTTACATTTTTAGAAATCTCTTGCAATTTTAATAGGGGTTTGTTTTTTACAGATTTGATTTTGATGTTAAATGAAGTTCTAAATAAGCCAATCTTTAGTTTTTGTATGTTTTTCACAAATCCACGTTTTTGAGTGCAAAACAGAGAATTTTTCTAACTTCTTTACATTTCTGGAAAGCTCTCAGAAAATTAGTAGAGGTTCCTTCTGTGAGTTTTTATTTTTCAGATAAATAACATCTTCAAATAATCAAATCTAATTTGGTTATGATAAAAACGTGTATCTAAAATTGAAATTTTCTGATGAACTTTTTGTTTTGGTTGCATTCTAATATCATTTTTTAATTTTGTAGGTGATCATAAGGAACTATAGTAGCAGCAATACCATTCACACACATCAAATTGGAAAGCGAAAACTTTCGAGTGCACTCATTCTATTATCTTTATCTCTCATTTGATCAATCAATCTTGTTTGCAAAACACTTCAATTTGGGGCTTTAAAACAAACATCTTGTTTGCAATCACACTTTAAAATTGGGCTTAAAAATAACCATTGTCTTCCATCACACATTTTGACTTTGGGTTTAAAAAAAAAAAGTGTTTGAACTGTTTTACACACATTTCAATTTTTTAAAGGGAAATTAACAACTGCTAGTGTGAATCAAATGTGTGTGTGATCAAAAACACCTCACTTGGTTCGCTTTTGTCAAACCCTTCATAAGAGGCCTGCTAGGGGATTTCATCACCCCTAGGGACGACTTCAATCAAGGTGTGAATCGAAAGACACGCTTCTTTGAGAGTTAAAATCTTGTCACTCTTGGCTAGGCCCCAAAGAACTTTATACCTTTGGGAAGTGAAGGTGAAGGGTGGGTTACCCCTTTCTCCCGACTGTGTGGCATGATTTTTCTTTCAAATTATCCCTAGTCAACCTTGTGCATCCTAGCTTAAGACCTAATTGGCCATACCCACTTGACTAGTTATAGGACTTGTTGATGTGTCTTCTTCAAGTGCGTGCTTAATCATCACATTCATAATTTCAAATTCAAACTTGATTATGTGTCTTGCATGTGTGATTCATGTGTGTACATGTGTAATCATTTGTTTGAAAATTGCCATATCAAGCTATAAACACCAACACATAAACATATCATTCTAATCATCCTAATCATCCTTTTTTCTAATCACATTCAAATCAATTTCATCCTAATCAATCCAAGTCATTTAATCTAATCATTTCATCATCATCATCACCCCAATCCTAGTCAAACACTTGCTAAAATGGTCATAATCCTTAACAATTCCAGTCACAAGCCCAAGGTCATACTTCAAGGAGCCCCTTCACCTAATCATGAAGATAATCCAAAACCATATATCCTCCAAGGTGGGTCAAACTTTGCTCCTAGTGATGATGAGAATTTTGTAGATCTTAGTGATGATGAAAACTTTGTAGAAATATTAGGTCACCTTAATGATACTTTTGACAAAGGAAATACCACCATAAGTTTGTAATCATACACCATTCCATCTACTAGTCCTCCATCCCCATCTAATAAAATACCTATCTCAAAGCACACTAGTCCTACACCAACACCACCATCCAACTTCTCAAGCTCTAATCCATCAACCAAAGAATCCTTTAATGGTTTTCTCCAAAGACTACTAGCACGGATAAGACCATCCCCATGTCAAGCACCCATCAATGAGCTTACCAATGAACCTTTGAATGTCATGCCTATTTTTCCAGCTCCATCATGTGGTCCACAACCTATTGATCATAAAAATCACACCAAGCCTCTTCTAGAGCCTTCCACTTCCATTTCCACTCAAATCCAAGAGCTATGTCAAGAGAATTATCCTAAGCATGAAGAAACATTAACCTCTCATTCTAATCAAGATCTAGGCCCTTCTAATGATCCCACTCATAACATACTTGGTCATATTCATGACGAAGCTTCCCTCTATGATCTAGATCCTACCTATGATCAAGAAGGCCATGATGATCCTCTTAGCCAACTCTATGCATTCCATGGTCAAGATCCTATCACTTCACCTATCCATGAGCAAGAAACCTCCATTGCTCCTATAGACCCCCTACCTAGTCCTATCCATGATCTTGCATTATCCACTTGTCATGATGAGACACATGCCTCCCAAGTAAATGTAGAAGATCAAACCAATAGTGTGGATCTAAATGAACATAATCAAGATCCTAATGATCCTTCCACATCCACTATAAACCCCATTTCAAATCCACCAACATGTCATATTGGTCTATCCATATTTATTCATGAATGTTCCTCCTTAGAACAACAACAACTTTTATCCACTTCACCTTCTTCATCTAACAATGAACTCAAGTCTAGTGTCCAAAACACACCTAGTCCCATTGTCCATCACATGCTTCAGAACATGAACTATGAAGGTAAAGGTTTAGGCCTTCATGAACAAGGTGTTTTGGAGCCCATCCATGTCAAGGTCCCTCTACGCTCTTATGGCCTTAGATATACACCCCAAGGAAACCAATCTCAAGATGTTGGTACTTCCTCCATCCATCATAAGTCCTCTTTCCACCATAAATCCTATCATATGCCTAAAACATATGTTGCCATCCCTCCTCCATCATCTTACAAATGTCAAAAGCATGTGACCGTACATCTTCCACCATCAACTTTGCCACCATTGCTTCCAACTCCTAATATCCATCCATCTAATTTACCTCCACTACTCCCAACACCTAATATCCCCATTATCCAATCTCCTTATCCACCTATCCATAAATCCTCTAAAAATATTAATCATGACCAATCAATGCACACATTGTCTAAACATGAAGCTTCCACTCATTCCACCATACCCATGGGATTCAAAAGCAAAAAAATCGATGCCTCTATCTATAAAAGAAAAAATACGAAGGGTCCTCATGCCCTAGGACACAAAATAAAAGAATCAAAGAAAAATCCATCCAAAAAGCAATATAAGCCCATACCTCCAAAAGAAAAGGCCAAAACTAAAATGGTTTGGGTCCCTAAGAAAAAGGATAACAAGTCAAACGAGGCATCTACATCTCAAAAATTCCAAAGATCCACTTCCACCTCACATTCCCACTCTATTCAAGAACATCCCACAAGAAAAATAAAAGTCATAAAAATACTAAGTCTATGTGGGTACCTAAAGCACTTCATCACCCATCTCCTAAGAAAACATCTTCATTGCTTCCTACACCTCCTCCACATCAAAATCTTCAACATTTATCACAATGTGTGCAACCATTGGTCATGGTTCCCTTCCATTTCACAACAATTCCACATACCTCCATCTCCTCACCCTTCACTCATTGTCCTACATACCTCCCTCATCACCTTCCTATGGTCCATGCTTTTGGCTAAGCCTCTCATTCATCTCCCCTACATAATCCACATCATGATCCACCAATCCCTCCATAATCCATCATCTACCTACTCCATCTCCCTTTCATGTCATCCCTTATTGACATCTATGAGCATAATGACATTTGACATGGTTCATGTGATGACATCCATCTCTAGTGGGACTATCACCTTTCATGGAACTACACACTTGAGTCCCTCCTATCCATATTCCCCTTCTCTTATCCAAAAAAAAAAAAAAAGTCAAAAAAAGTCAAAAAAACAAAAAAGATAAAAAGAAAAAAGTAAAGATAAACCCCTTCATCCAACGGTGAAAACCTGGTAAACAGGCACCCTAGATAGGTACCATGATGAAAACCTGATAAATAGGCGTCATGTGTAGGTTTATCTTCTATGTCACTTACACTTGGGGGCATGTTGTCTCATCCTACCATATCATTTTTTTATCCTATCATATCCTATCTTATCATCCTTAGCCATCATGCCCATATACTTATCATATTGAGTCCATTCATCCTCTCTTCCTCCTTTTGATCTTGATAAAAATGTGGGTCAAAATGTTGAGACATGCTTTGAATATCTTTCGATATACCTCATCCTTCCAAACAAGCCTACCATTATCCTAGTGTCATAACCTTTGCCATGAAAAGTCCTAAGTATTCTACCTAGAATGGGGCATGTTATTCCTATGCGACACAGTCTTTGGAGATCACATCCTTGCTCTCCTATGATGCATACATCCATTTCATTCATTATGACCTATCCTTTTTATCCATCCATCTATCATGAGCCTTTTGTCCCTTATCCTATCACCCACCCTTTCATCCATCAATCACATCTATATCCTTGCACCTAGACTTGGTTTTCCCTTGTCATTGGCATCTAGCACAAAGGCTACCCAAATTGTCATCCATTGACATCTCAAAACATTTAAAAAATCCAAAAAAATCACATAGGCCAAAAATCCAAAAAAAATAAAATATTCCAAAAATCCAAAATAATCAAAACATTTCGAAAATCCAAAAAAATCAAATATTCCAAAAATCCAAAAAAATCCAAACATTTCGTAAACATCTAAAAAAAAATCAAAACATTTCAAGAATCCAAGCAATAAAATCAAACCAAATCACTTCAATGCATCAATTCAACTTCTTCAAATCAATTTTTTCATCAAATTATCTAATCACATCACTTCTTCTAATCAAATCCATTCTTATAATCAATCACATCACTTCTTCTAATCAAACCCATTCTTCTAATCAATCTAATCATTATCATCAAATCAAATCATTTCTTCATCAATCCAATCAATCAAAATCATTCCAAGTAAATTATTCCTCAATTTAATTCAACAATCATCATCCAAATCTTCAAATCAAGCATCTTCAATCCTTCCAAGCAATAATCCAAATGCAAGTCAATCCTTAATCCATACCAATGAAGCTAATCAATCTTGCCAAATTATCCAATCACATCCTTTGGTCTTGATCCTAATCTTGTTGTAAACCCAATCAATCAGTCAATCATCCTTGTGTTGATCTAGGGATATATCGTTCCCCACAATTACAACACTATCATCATCATCAATCAATCAATCAATTATCCTTGTGTTGATCTAGGGATATATCGTTCCCCACAATGACAACACTATCATCATCATCAGTCAATCAATTAACCATCGGTTTACAGCTTGACAGGGGCAATACCTTGTTTGTTTTTGTATCATTTGTGCATGCTTGCTTGCTTGTGTGTTTTATCATTTCAATTGGCATTTGCATCAAATCTGAATCACTCCTAGCTAATATTCATATCTTGTATCTAGACAAGGTTGTATTATGCTGGGGCACGAGACACATCGTCACCTTGGTCCTTATACCTTGGTGCATAACGTCTAGTGCTATATCAAACATATGATTGCTCACTTTATTGCAGCATAACGTGTCATTTTTCTTTTTCATCTACTTCTTATCTTGTATCATTCATCTTATCCCTCCTTTATCATTTCATTCATTTCGAGAGAATATTTGTGTTTGTCCAACCCACCTATCCTCTCGAGGGGGCATCATCATCATTATCATATCCTATATCATCATTCCATTTCTTCATATCTTTTGCATCATCATATTCTTCTATCATCCCTTTTCTTCATTCATCTTATTCCTTACTTCCTTAAGTGGTTGGGGCAACACTTTTTTTTCCTCTATCCATACCTTAACTTCTTCGAAATGATGTTACTCGACATAAATCTCACCATCTCAAACATCATCTCAAAGAGGGGCAAAATGTAGACACTCAAAATTGTCCCTATCATAACATTACCTAGTCGATACATGACCTTGAAAAACATTTTTAATATTTTACCCTAGGTCATTACATTATCTCACTTACCCCATTTATCCCACTTAATCACCTTCCCAATTAATTAAATAAATCTCATTTATTTAATTAATTCTTCACATGTCTCAAAATAATTCAAATTAAATATTTGAATTAATCCCTCACTTATTGTCACATTACAACATGTGTCACATGACTACAACTCTTCACATGCACAAATAATTTAAATAATTTTATTATTTAAATTATAAGATTCCCACTCACATCCTATTTTTAGCCCCATTCATTGTGCGTCATAAGAATCTTTTCCTCCAAAATAAATAGTAGAATCCCACTATTCCCTCACATCCTAATTTTAGCCTCATGTCATAACCCACTTAATGTGCATCATATGCACTAAAATAAACTTTTAATCCTAGCCATACATATCAAAATTTTGACTTTTAATCTTGGCCATCGAATCAAATCAGCCTTCTTCTATAAATCAAGTTGTTCATAGGTCATTTGGAGGAATCTTCTTCTAGCATTCTCACTCTTCCAAAATTTATTTCAATATTCTTATCTATCTATCTATTTTTCTTCTATTATCTTAATCTTATTGTTATGATGCAAAAATGAGCAATCAACATATCAAATCATTCAATCCTTCAAAATCTTGCATTCTCATGCAAGTGGAGAAGAGAAATGGAGATAAATCAAATCTAGCTTGGAGATCGGGTTGCTTTTCTTTCTTGTTTTGATTTTTATGCTAGTTTGTGCTCTATTGTGCTTGTTAGGGTTTTTCATTATAGTTTGTTTATGCATTTTTCTCTAATATTTTTACCCTAACTACAATATCTATCAATCTAAAAGTTTATCTAATAATTTGTATCTCAAAAGATGGTTATATTCATTAAAAATGAAAGATGGTCAGTCTATTGTAGACCATTTAAATTATTTTAATCTGATTACAATTCATCTTGCATCAATAGATGTAAAATTAGAAGATGAAGATAAATGTATCTTGTTTCTTTTTTCTTTGCTTGAATCTTGGGAAAATCTAATTGTTGCCATAATTAGTGGTAATGCAGAGCCAAAGAAGGACGACATGATTTTCATACTTCTTTCAAAGATGAGGAAAAATTCTATGAATGTTGGCTCCTAAGATGCCTTGCATGTGAAAGGAAGGTCCAAAGAGAAAGGGCCTAAAAGGGATAAAAAGAGGGATAAGTCTAAAGGACATTCTAAGAACCCTAAAAAGAGTAAAGTGTTGGAATTGAAGAAAAATATGGCATGATATGAATAAAAAAAATTGATTCCTCCATGGAGAAGTCCTCTGATGATGATATTGATTCTTTGTTTATTTCGGCTAACTCTATTAGTAATAATTTTTGGTTTATTGATTCAGGTTGCTCCTTCCATATGATTGCTCATAAGGAGTGGTTTACTACTTACAAAGAATATGATGGGGGAGATGTTTCCCTTGGTGATAACAGCACTAAGAAGATTGTTGGTAAGGGAAAGGTAAAGTTGTTTCAATGATGGGAGGATTAAATCTCTTGATGATTTTTTGCATATTCCAAAAATTGCGAGAAATTTACTTCTAGTATCCAAGTTGAATAATTATAGAATGCATGTGACATTTGATAAGTTTGGTTGCAAGTTGGTAAGAGGGATTTTGGTGATAGATAAAGGATCTTGGATAGGAAATTTGTTTAGGCTAAATTCCTCTACTCTATGTAACTCTTCCAATGTAACCAACAGTGAAAATGCATGTATATTGTGGCACCATATATTGGGTTATATTGGTAAAAAAGGTCTTAAGACCATTCTTAATAAAAAGATGGTTGACAATATTTTTAGTTATTTTATTAGCAAAAATTGTTTTTGTGAGCATTGTGTTTTCTAAAAATAATAGATATTCATTTCGTAATGGAACTAATAAGGAAAAGAGATTATAACATGCCCAGTGTTCTACTCAGTAAAATTTTAAAGTTTTCACCTTAAGTGAATGAACCGTGATGTCATAACATAGCATTTTTTTTTTTCCATAAAGTAAATTACATGCACATTTGAAATAAACACTATTCCAAACTTCCATTGCATTTCATTATAATTTCACAAATCTTTCCATAACATAGATTTCATATTGAATAGGCTCAAGTTTATCATTCATGATTACATCCTTCCAAAAAAATGGGTACATGATACACACATGTGTGCTCTCCTGAGCTTTATTGGAAAAATATATGCAATTGATCCTGATGTCTCCACATTGGTGCCTACATTTTATATGTCCTTTTTCCCTAGTGCATACACTCTAGTTGTCCCTTTATATGAAAAAAATGGATAAATAAGAAGTGATGAAACAATAATATGCATTACGTAATCAAAACCTTAATACCTCAAATAGATGCAAATGATGGATGAATGAATCGATTGATTTGGTATGTTGGTTGCTCAAATCAACAGCATAATGATATGATGAGGGTGAAAGATGAAGGATGGTAGATAGAGATAGATGAAAGATTCAAGAATGATTTTGATAGCATAAGGATGCTTGAAGAATCAAACCCCAAAATGGCTTATGACAGGGTTGATTTATAAGAACGTTTTGATTTGGATTGATGGTTGAGATTGGATTTCAATAAGATGTCTTAATCAATGGTCAAGATTAAAAGTTGTAGTATGAAATAGGGTTAGGGCTAAATTAGGGAAAATGATAAGGATGAAGGGTTGAGATTGAATTATGAGATAATTCAATCAAGGGATAAGATTAAATGAGATAAGATTTGATGTGGAAGATAAGATTGGTACAAACAAAGAGGTGATAGGAAAAATTATTTAATAAAAATTATTTAATTTAAGTGGCCAATGAATAATTAAATAATAAATATATTATTTAATTGTAAAAGAATGTGACAAAGGGAATCTTTTGAATTAAATAATGATTTAATTCATAATTCAAGAGAGTGGACCAAATTAAATAAATAAAATTTATTTAATTTAAAAGAGAATAGGCTAATGAATAATTAAATAACTAAAAATGATTATTTAATTATCGTAGAAAATGGACAAAAAATAAATAAATAAGAATTTATTTAATTTTAGAAAGAAAGGAACTTAATTAGTGGCATAATTAAATAAATAAAATTTAATTAATTAATCATGGAGGAATAAAGATAAAAATGAATTTTAATAGAAGACATATGACATTAGAAAATAATTAAATAATTAAAAATTATTTAATTATGAAGAATGAAAGGGGAAATGATGAAGAATCTAAGATTCGTAGGCTTAGGATAATTTTTAGTGTCTACATTTTGCCCCTCTTTGAGATGATGTTCAAGATGATGAGATTTGTGTCAAGTAACATCATTTCAAATAAGCTAAGGAATGGATAGAATAAAATGGATGATGATAGAAAGATAGGATGATGATGAAATAAGATAAGGATGATGATGATATAAGAATAGGATGATGATGGGATGATGATGCCCCCTCAAGAGGATAGATAGGTTGAACAAACATGGGTATGCTCTTGAAATGAATGAAATGATAAAAGATGAATAAAGAGATGGATAATACGTTTTTCTGCAAGAAGGTGAGCAACCATGATGTTTAATGTAACACTAGACATGATGTACCAAGGTATAAGGACCAAGGTGACGATGTGTCTCGTGCCCCAGCCTAATACAACCTTGTCTAGATACAAGATATCAATATTAGTTGGGAGTAATTTGGATTGCATGAAAATGCAAGATAAAAATGATAACACACAAGAAAGCATGCATACATGCACAAATGATACAAAAAAAAACAAGGCATTGCCCCATCAAGTTGTAAACCGATGAGTAACTGATTGATTATGATTGATGATGATAGTGTTGTCATCACAGGGAATGAAATATCTCTAGATCAACACAAGAATTGATTGATTGATTGATTGGGTTTGCAACAAGATTAGGATCAACACCAAAGGATGTGATTGGATAATTTGGTAAGATCGATCAACTTGTTTGGTATGGATTAAGGATTGACTTGCATTTGGATTATTGCTTGGAATTATTGAAGATGGTTGTTTTGAGTTGAAGAATCGGTTTGGAATGATATGACAATTGATTGGATGATTTGATTGGATGAAAGGATGTGATGAATTGAATAGAAGAATTGATGTGATTGGATTGATTTGAATTAAGGATTGTCTTGCATTTGGATTATTGCTTGAAATGATTCAATTGATTTGATTTGAACAAGTGGTTTGGGATGGTATGATAATTGATTTGATGATTTGATTGGATGAAAGGATGTGATGAATTGAATAGAAGAATTGATGTGATTGGAATGGTATGGATTAAGGATTGATGAAGAAATTATTTGATTTGACGATAATGATTGGATTGATTAGAAGAATGGGTTTGATTGGAAGAAGTGATTTGGTTTGATTTTATTGCTTGGATTTTTGTTGGCTATTTGATTTTTTTCTTTTTTCAAGACCTTTTTCCATTTTTTTTTATTTTTGGGGATATTTTGATTTTTTTTAATTTTGAAATGTTTTGATTTTTTTGATTTTGAAATGTTTTGATTTTGTGGATTTTGAATTTTTTTTTTTTTTGGATTTTTGAAATGTTTTGAGATGTCAATGGAAATTTGGGTAGCCTTTGTGCTAGATACCAATGACAAGGGAAAACCAAGTTTAGGTGCAAGGAGATAGATGGGATTGATGGATGGAAGGGTGGGTGATAGGATAAGGGATAAAAGGCTCATGATAGATGGGTGGATAAAAAGGATAGGTCATAGTGAATGGAAATCTCATGATAAATGGATGGGTAAAAGGATAAGATATAGTGGAATGGATGTAGGAATCATGAGGAGCTAGGACGTGATCTCCAAGGACTATCGCATGGGAATAACATGCCCCCTTCTAAGTAGTAGACTTAGGATTTTTCATGGAAAATCTTATGACAAGAGGGAATGATGGGATGCATTGGTTTAGATAGGATGAGGTATATCAATAGATACCCAACACATGTTTTAACCCTATTTCTCACATATCATCATCAAGATCAAAAGGAGGAAGGAAGGATGAACGAACTCAAATATGATAAGTAGGTATGATGGCTAAAGATGATAGGATGATAAGATAAAATGATATGATATGAAAATGATAGGTTAGATATATGAGACACTGTGCCCCCAAGTGTAAGTGACATAGAAGATCAACCTACACATGATGCCTGATTGCTAGGTTTTCATCATGCTACTTATCTAGGGCGCTTGTTTACCAAGTTTTCACCATTGGATGAAGGGATTTCTCTTTACTTATTTTTTTCTTTTGACCATTTTTTTAATAGAAGGGGAAAATAGATAGGAGGGACTCAAGTGTCTAGTTCCATGAAAGGTGATAGTCCCACTAGAGATGGATGTCATTATTTGGACCATGTCAAATGTGCTCATAGATGTTGGTAGGGGGATGCATGAAAAAGGGATATGGATTACATGGATAATGGATTATGATGTGGATTATGTAGGGAAGATGGTGGATTTTGATAGGGATTATATAGGACTTATACAAAAGATGAATGGGGAGGCTTAGACAAAAGCATGGACCATAGGAAGGTGGTGGGGGAGATATGTAGGATAATGAGTGAAGCGTGAGGAGATGGATGTATGTTGAATTGTTGTGAAATGGAAGGGAACAATGACCAATGGTTGCACACATTGTGATAAATGTTGAAGCTTTTGAAGTGGACGGGATGTAGGAAGCAATGAAGATGTTTTCTTAGGAGATGGGTGATGAAGTGCTTTAGGTACCCACATAGACTTAGTATTTTTATGACTTTTATTTTGCTTGTGGGATGGAAATGAGATTCTTGAATAGAGTGGAAATGTGAGGTGGAAGTAAATGGTTGGGATTTTTGTGATATAGATGCCTCATTTGAATTTATTTCCTTTTTCTTAGGGACCCAAACCATTTTAGTTTTGGCCTTTACTTTTGGAGGTATGGGCTTATATAACTTTTTAGATGGATTTTTCTTTGACTTTTTGTATTGATTATTGAAATACACAAGAAAATTGAGAGGGGGGTGAATCATTTATATCAAATTACTTTACTTCTAACCTTAATCAATTCCACTTCAACACAATCTATTATTAAGTGTAAACATGAAATGCAGATAATAAAAAGAAAACACCAAAGACACCAGATTTACGTGGAAAACCTAATGAGGAAAAACCATGGTGAGGATTAGCTCACAATATAGTAATAATGCAATACCAGATACAAAGGCTCACTACCATAGGGCTCATTCCCCAAATACAAAGGCTCACTTCCAACAAAGGACCTACTGTCAAGAAGGAGGCTCACTGCCTACAAAAAAAGAAAAGATAAATAAAGATACACCACAAAGGTTCCACACATTTGCAGCTTGATCAGAAGATTGTAGACACCATCAGCTCATTGCTTTCTGAAATCTAACACATCAAATTACTTATAACTCAATTCTCTCTTGCACACTCTTCTTTTCACACTTGTTCGCACACTTCACTTCCTTTAATAATTGATCAATTGATTCCCCTTGTTCTCTTTTGAATTCACAACATCTTGACTTGCTTTTATACCATCTTCAACCCTAGAAGCATTCTCCAAGGTCGGCTAAACATTCTTCAATTTAAAAATTCAAATTAGGTCGGCTACTCCACATTCCTGTGGTGGATAAGAATGAGAGATGACCAATTACACATTTAATTAGGACCCAAACAACATCTTCAATCAAACACACACTTTCTTAATTCGATGCAAAAAAATTATGTAACATGTAGACACCAGGTCGATCAAACCTAATGAAAATACCAATGATCTTTGAAGTGTGTGTGTAGACATGGAAAATGTACAAGTTCATTTTGGCACACCTGGTCCCGATTACTAACAACATTTCCTCTTAAAATCGCACTCTTAGCATTTTATCGTAATTCTATCCCTTAATCTAATAAATCACTATTTATCTGATTAAGTCTATCACCTCCTCTGATTAAATTAATAAAATTAATTTAATCAACCTAACATATCTGTTTAATTAAATAAATCATTTTATTTGATTAAATCCCCTAAAGTCCTCTCATTAAATTAAATAAATTAAACCTTATTTGATTTAATCTAACATGTTCCTTCTTGATTAAATAAATCAAATTATTTATTTAATAAATCATTTCCTCTCAAATCTTGACTTAAATCAATTCATAAATCTAAGTCTAGATTGTCACATCACCTAATTCTTCATTAATTTAATCAAAACCATGATTAAGTTAATCCATTTCATTAAATTTCTCTAGAGAATGCAACTTGCACAATAAATCAAATACTTTGATTTATTAATTGCCTATTTTCTCTCAACATGACATCAAAAGGGAATATTCCCTCAATTTGAATTCAAAAATCAAATGGGCTTGGTCCTTCCAACAAGGCATTCAATGCCTCTTACATGTCCTTGTGCATTGAGCCAAGTGACATTAACTCCATTCTTCTCTCCCCCCAACATGTCAAATTCAAAATTCAAATTTGAATCCAATGGCATTTATCATGCACATTGACCAAAATATGCTCATTTCTCAACCATTCACATCTTGACAAGTGGCACTTGGCCATTGGATGTTGAATGATCCCACATTTCTTATTTTCACTCATTCTTCCAAGATTGGAATCTATAAATGAGAGACTCTTCCTCTCATTCAAACATCCACAATTTGAGTAAACTTACTATACTCAAATCCATCATTATCCACAATCATATGCAAAGTTACTCTCTTCAACTTGAGAGCCAATTTTGCCCATTTCCATCAACTATTCATCATCTTTCAAGATTTGCAACAAGGTTATGGTCAAATCTCTTTGGAGATTTGACCATTTCTCATTCACACACCATTGCTATTTAGGAATTGGGAAAGGGCCAATTGCAACACTCCATTGGCACCAATTCCCTCATAAGATCATCATGCTATTAGCTTAATTAGGATTTGGTTTAAATTTCGGTTTCTTATATTGTGTTCTTCCTTCCTAATTTAGTTTGAATAGATGGATTTTATGGGGAATCTCTCATACTTGTTTGCATGCATATGATCTAACAACTAATGTGTTTTGTTGCTCTTGTGCATTTGTAGGTTTAGGGGTTCACATTTTGGCGCTAGAAGGAGGGCTTGAATCAAAAATTCAATCACGTTTTTCAAAATTCTGTGGTTTCTAACATTTTTTTTGTAGACACAGCAAACTCGGTCGCGCGGTGCTATATCGCGCCACTTTCAGCACCGCGGCACAATACTTCGCCACTCCTAGAGGCGCGGTGCCATATTCACCTGCATTTAAATTCCCAAACATCACCATGGATTCTCCCCGCCTGTCTTCTTTTTGAATTTCCTAACTCCACCGTGCGGGTCTATACTATGCCACTTTCAGTTTCGCAGCCCTATATCACACCACGTGTCCTCCAAACTCTGACGCCTGTCATTCCCACCTAAAAAATTCAAAATTTCAAATCGGGCCGCTTCCAAACTTTTCCGCTTGCCTCTGTCGCGCCACTTTGGCACTCGCTATTTCTACAGAGCGTTGCACAAAGTCAACTGCGCAGCACTATATAGCGCCGCTTTCACTCCAAACTCTGTCACTTCTACAAACTGCGTCGCGGGTGAACAGTGAGATTTAAATTTGACATGTGCTTATTAAATTCAGGATTTTTTAATCTTTGACATTGTTTTCTATCTTTTTTGCTCTCTCATTTTCTGTCATTTTTTGCAGGTTGGAGAAAAGGAAGAAGTTCATCATGAGATCATGTTCACTAAACCCAAAGTGTTTCTAAACACTAAAAGTGTTTCTAAACACTAAAAGTGTTTCTAAACACTAAAAGTGTTCTTTAATACTCTTTAAGAAATTTGCTAAAGATCTTTGGCCTTAGGAACACTAAATTCACTTTGGGTTTAAAAAGAACAAGCAAATTTGTATTATGACACCATGCTCACTTTGTACAAAGTGTTTTTAAACACTAAAGTGTTCTTCAACACTCTTTAAGGAATTTGGTAACTTCATTAATCTTAGGACACTATATTTCTTTTGGGTTCTAAAATAAACAATCAAATTTCCTTTCAAAAGTTGCCAAGGTGCTAAAAAGAACCTTAGACAAACATACTAGATTTTGTTTAAAGGTTAACAATTGAACAAGACAACCTCACATTTCATTTGGTGCTTAAAAATAATTCATCATTGCTTTGAGAAGTTTAAAATTGAACATATGTTTTTCATGCTTTGTAATCCTTTTTGCAAAGTAGTATCATTTGAAAAGGCGTATGCGCTTCTCTCGTGCCTCACGGCGATCTTGAGAATCAAAAGTCTTTTTGGTGACACTAAGTTGCATAAAGGATTGCCTCCACATTTTAATTTGGGTGCTTAATAATTGAACAAAACATGTGAGTGTGAGCACGACATATTGCGAAGTTTTTCCCCTTTGTTTTTCAACAAAGGTTGTGTAAATGACGGGATATGTTAGCTCGCTTTTGTTTATCTTAGAGGGCCTGCCTTGTGGGAAAAAGCAATCAACCAAGAGAATGACTCAATCGGGAACACGCTAAAGCCAAGCGACTTCCAACCAGTATATAAGTGTGGATTCTTGAGGAAATTTCAAGAATCATGAGGATTATTTTGACGAGATGGACAGAAATGGACTCTCGAACTGATGTTGGATAATCCCCCATGAACGGAATGCCCGCATTAGAACCCTTTGTTTAGAAAAAGGCCAAAACCTTGTCTATCTTGTTGGTGCAAAAGGTCATGTCCTTTGAAGCCGCCCCACGTTATACATGTTGTCTTGTTGTAGAAATGGAAAGTATGCCATGGGAGATTCATGGGTACTAATGCTTGGCTGACCCGAGAAGTGTGTGCCATGGAGGGGAGCCAGTGTGGTCAAGCATTTAGCCATTCGCACAAGATATGCGCAGCTGGATTTATCCAAGTGGGAACCCAACAAGATATTGCCTCATCATCCTACGATTGTAAAAGTGCTTGAAAGAAAAGAACACATTGCTTGGTTCTCGAAAACACTTAAAAACGTACATTCACAAAGACCTTCAAATTTCAAACCCCTTTGAGGAGACAAATACCTTTGACGAATTTAAAGCACACTTGCTTTCCCTAGGGATTCTATCCTTAGAGGTTTCTAAGTGCTTGAACTCTATCATCATTTGTTTTCAAAAAGGTTAAACATAGGTAACTTTTGCCCTATTTTCCTTGATTTCCACACAATGGACCTTGTGGGATGAGAAAGAAAGTGGGACAGTAGATATATAGCTTGAAACATAAGCAAGCAAGTGTCTTTGATAAAAATAAATCCATTAAACCAAGATAAAGAGACAAATCAAACTTCATATGTGTTGTTCCCAATGATTTCCTGCAAGATTAAAATCCCAAAGCCAAAGTTCAAAAAGATAAGCCTAAAATCCCATGAGCAACGCCTTGAGATGCTCCTTGAAGTAAGAGAAAGACTTGTATACAACTTATACAAAAAGGGTTCAAGGAACAATCTGACTTTATATGCATTCTACTACCAACAGAATCCCGAACTTTTTGAAAGGTTTTATTTTCTCCCATAGGAAGTATAGCTTGTTCTTCAACACCGAGATCTTGTAGAAAGAGTTGTGTCTAGGTTCAAGTCTAGGTTCAAGTCCAGGATCAAAGCATCATCCCCATCCATCTTTTCATCAAATAAAATCTCATCCCATCATCAAAATTCTTGATAACTTTAGAAAAATCACTTGTGCTAAACTTAGAGGGCTAAACCAACATCACCCTATCTTGGCTTAACACACCTAGCCAAAATAGTCAACACTTTTGGATGAATTTACCTCTAGGATAATGCAACTTCCTAAGGTTTACTAGTTCACAAATCACATTGGCTTAACACACTTAGCTAATTCATCCACTTGTGCAAGTTCCCCTAGGATAACGTAACTTCCTAGGGAATACAACTTCACTACAATCCTGTTTGACTTAATACATCTAGTCAAACCATCACAATCAATCTAAGTCCTTACAAGTTTAGCATAACCCTTCAAAATTTCTCCAAGAAGTTTCATTCACTCATTCCATCCGTTTATCCCATCGCCATTACCACCATCTTTGATCATTTAACTTCCCTAGTTCTTCTCTTTTGGGCCTAAAAGGTTAGGATCAAACAATCCCTATTTTTATGGTCCAAACTAGATCTCAATACAAGAAGAACATGGAGAATATCAGTGAAATATCAACTTCTATGGACATGAGTCAGTTAACCTCTGAAATAAATCTTGCGGGATCGAGCAATCCCCCAATTAACTCTCCTTTATCATCACAAAATCCTCAAGAGGAGAGCAATGAGGAAGACATCACAAACGAAGACATGGGGATGACACAATCCGAAATAATGAAAATGGTTCAAAATCCAGAGAACCACAAAATTGTCAATGCCATGTTCAAGTACTTAAATACACTAGCAGGAGGAGGGGTCCAATTCCCCCCCGACCTTGGTGCAAGCACTAGTATAGACATGCCCCTTACAAACAAATCCCCAATCTCGAATATCAATCAAGAAGTGCCTCACACCATGTCAGTCATCACACCAACCTCACCATTGGTGATGAAAGGAAGTGCCATGTTTCGAGAGTTACAGTAGCACCACCTTGTGGCCAACAAAGAGGTCGTTGTCAACACCACACCAGATAATTTTGTTCTTGAAAATCCATTGCACCCATACGTCCCACTCACATTTCATAATCCCATTGGTTCATCTTCATTCCATGCCTCACCAACCTATCAGTTGAACATACCAACTTCTCTATCACAAGGAGAAGGTGATTTATTTAGAATAACTGAAGTTGCTGATCCTTTTTCTTTCCAGGGTAGCCTACCACCGCTACCCCCATTTTCATTCACAACCACATCGCCTCTTGAATTGGGTTTTCCCCCCCTAAATGTTGACAACTTCTTGGATTTGGGAAATATGAGCATCACATCAAGTCCTCTCTTCTTGCCCATAGCATCACAAATCATGACCATTCAAACCACCCCCACAAACACATTCGTTGGTCCTCAAATATACCAAATCATGCCTTCTCAAGGACCAAACATCTCCACCACCCCCCCCAACAACCCAAATCCCAACCACTGCCATAACCCCTTCATCAGTCACAATGGTTGGCGTCATTCCCGTTCCACCACCAATCCCACCAAAAGCCAACACAGCAAATTCATTCACCACCCTAATCCAAACCCTTCAAAAGGCCAACCAACAAAGAGTACTCAAGCAAAAGCAACAAGCCCAATCCCAAGCTCAAGCCCAAACACAAGCTCAAGCCCAAGCCCAAGCACAAGCTCAAGCCCAAGCACAAGCTCAAGCTCAAGCTCTAGCACAAGCACAAGCGCAAGCCTAGCAACAGGCACAAGCCCTAAAAGACTTTCAGGCACATCAACAAGCTAAACAACAAGCTTTGTTGGCATAATAGCAGCTCGACCAACAACAAGTTTTTTTGGCGCAACAGCAAATAGACCAACAGTAGGCTTTACTAGCACAATAGCAGATTGACCAGCAGCAAGCTTCATGGGAGCAACAACAGATGGACCAGCAACAAGCATTGTTGGAGCAACAGCAGCAAGATCAACAACAAGCGTTTTTGACACAAATTCAGGCATACCATTAGGCTTTGAACGCACAGCAGAGCTTACAGCAAACACCCACTAGTACTCTCCCCACCCATCAAACACCTAGAACACCTCACAACTCATTCATCCCACCTCCCGATCCTAGCAAAGATGTCGCAACACAAATCAAATTGCTCACAACAAGTGTTGGACTTACAAGCAGGAAAAACCACAAGAGCACCAGGAAACTTGTGCCCCTATCCTTTCAACAGAAGTCTCACCATGATACCGTTCCCAAAGGGATTCGAGATCCCCAAATTTGACAAGTACAATGGAATGGGTAACCCTGAAAACCACGTCAGGGAATTTCAGGTGCATTGCATGGAGGTCGCATATGATGTCACGTATCAAATGCAACTCTTCCGTTGTAATCTGACTGGTCCAGCCATGGAATGGTTTTCTCGCCTACCCACGGGCATTTAAACATTCGAGGAAATCTCGGAAGCTTTCCTTAAAAATTATGCTTTCAATATGGGTGCGGATGTTAGTTTGGAAGAACTATCTGCACTCAAACAAAGGAAAGGAGATTTATTCACATCCTTCTTGCAAAGATGGCAATCCAAGGCCAATCAGAGCAAGTGGACCATGCCAAAGGACCAACAAGTTTGCACCATCATATCCAATCTAGATGAAAACTTGGTGTTTTACTTGAAAATATAGTGCATCACATCCTATGACCAACTAATCCCAAAGGCGCTCATCATCGAAAGAGCCCTTACTACGCGAGGAGGCGCATCAACATTCACTCCACCCCAGGATAACCGCTCGTCTAACAACTACAATGATAAACCTTGAACATGGTCAAGGAATAAAAATATCACAAACGACGATGTGGTCGATGCTAAAGTGGTCATCAGTGCCCCTAAGCAGAACATCCAAAATCATCATCAACCACAAAATCATAATCGTAACAATGTGCAAACTAATGCGGTAGTAGCACAGCAACAACCAACACCCACAAATCAAATCAACAACTTGGGTAATCAAGGAGGACCACCTCCCCGAGGCAAGTATCCCCCCAAGAGGAAGTTCACAGCTCTTGGTGAATCGATTGAGTCCATAATGAAGAAGTTGGTCAAAGAGAATCTAATCAAAGTCTCTAACTCGAAGCAATACGTGGAACCCATGACCAAACGCCATGGTATAACAAAAATCTACTTTGTGAATTTCACAAGGTCAAAGGACATACCACCACCAATTGCATGAGGCTGAAAACATCATCCAAGACCTCATTGAGGATAAAATCATCAATATCGAACAGCCAGCCGGAAACCAAGACTTAAAAATATACATGAATTTGATGCCAAACCACAACCAAGGGAACAATCAAGGAAATAATCAAGGGAACAATAAGGGCAAGCAAAAGTATGCTAGTGCTAATCTAGTGTACGAGGAGATAGTCGGATGTGTTGATGAGATGGTCATCATCATAAATGTTAAAGGATCCAACAACGACTGTGGAGTCACCACACGTGGCAGAAAGGTTACCATTGTCGGGGCACCAGCTAAGACCCCCATTTCTAATACAAAGGCCATCCCCTATGACTACAATGTCATTGACCATCTGAAGAGAACCCTCGCCCAAATCTCCATCATGGAACTATTGAAAATCTCCACCTCCCATAGGAAGATCCTTGATGAAGCATTAGTTGCATCCACCGTCTCCGCCACCCTTGACACAGAGCAGTTCTAGGCTATAGTGGGTAACATCATTACCCCAAATCTCATTACATTCTCTGACCAATATTTCCCCCCATAGCCATCTCATAACCGCGCACTCCACCTTCAAGTGCTCATCCATAAAAAGAAATTCAAACGAGTCCTGGTGGATGGAGGTGCAGGCCTTAACATCTATTCCCTAAAGCTCATAAAGAAATTGGGATTCATCGAGGATTCCATTAATAAGAAAAAAAGCATCACGATAAGGGCGTATGATGATCAAGAAAGAGTATCTCAGGGTACTATTAAGATCCCCATCCAAGTAGGGCCGGAAACTATGGAGACCACTTGTTAGGTCCTCGACCTTGACCTACCATATAATATCCTCCTTGGATGCCCTTGGATCCATGGAATGAAGGCAGTGGCCTCAACGTATCACCAATGCATCAAGTTCTCACATCAGAATGAGGAGATCACTATATATGGGGATCCCGAACCTTTTGCCTACTGCAAAAACTTGGAAGCCATGTTTTATAAGATCCCCCAAGTACCAAAGAATGATGAAGGGCCATCTACTTCATACATCGACCTAGCCAACCTCGCTTCCACTTTTGCGACAGAGACACCCGCCATCCCTGACATATCCAAAATCAAAAACATGATCCAGGACAATGGATGTAGCGAATACATAATGAAAAGGAATGCATTTGTTGTAGGAGAGTTTCCACAATCTCCTAGGTCGCACGGACAACCTCAGCCAGTTGAAACACCTGTCCACACTGTTAGGGAAGAACCTTCTGGATTCCACCATTGGGGGGACCTCAGTAGAGAAAATGTGGATGATGGAGACATCTCAAACATATTATACCAAGATGAAAGGCCCACACCCACCCTATCCATGGATGAAACTAACAGAGGGTTAGAAATTATGTTTTGTATGGGCTATAACAGGAACAAAAGCCTTGGAAGAAATGGTGATGGATGGCTAGAACCCATCATTGTAGAAAGAAGAATGCGGAACCTTGGCCTTGGGTATACTCCTCCGAGTATAACCGTATGTGGTAGGGGTACTCCCAGAAGAGCAGTCAAGTCCTCTCCTCAGGTAACCACCACCACTCCTAGACCACATGTTTTCCTAGGCATCCCACTCAGTAGTGATGATGATGATATCATAGCAGGTCTCCCTAGGCTCTTTGAAGATTCCACCTTGTTAATGATTAGTGCCTCCATAGCTGAGTCAAACCAACCAACCCACTGAATCACCTTAGTACACCCGCAACTCATCAATCACGATCAACGAGGACCACCAATTCTAGACTCGTTTGAAAATGATGAGGCGCTCTCAGAATTCATGGGACTAAGGGATACAGTTCCATGTGGAGATCATAAGGCGGGCTTCAACATCACATTAGACACCTAGGCATACTATGGGGAGACGATTGAGTCATTTAGTCGCAAAAGGAAAATATCGAGAATAAGCTCGGAGTTATTGAGTGAAAACCACACTGTGGCACTCTCTAACCACAAAATATTAAAAATAAAGTACACATCCAATGGTGAAAACCTCTCTGAGGTACCAGAGGATGAAGGATTCAATCTCCCCCCTACCGCTTTACATCAAGAAAAATTAGCAGTACTGGTAGAGTAGTGCAACCCTGTCAACTTGGGAACATAAACAAAACCGCAAATCACTTTCTACGTCGAGTCGCTCTTAACAAAGGAACAAGAACTATTAGCAGCATTCCTGAAAGAAAGAAAGGTAAACTTTGCATGGACCTACGCCGACATGCCAGGTTTGGATCCTGAAGTCGTGGTTCATCATTTGGCTGTTTACCCTAGAGCAAAACCAATAAAACAAAAGTTAAGGAAGATGCACCCACATATAGCTCTGCTCATGAAGATAGAATTACAAAAACTCTTAGACGTTGGCTTCATATGACCAATTGACTATCCAGAATGGGTATCTAATCTTGTACCAGTCTCAAAAATGAATGGGGGCATCCACATCTACATGGACTTTAGAGATCTAAACAAAGCATGTCCTAAGGATGATTTTCCACTACCCAACATTGACATGATAGTGGACATGATGGTTGGGCATGAGATGTTGTCCCTAATGGACGGCTTCTCGGGATACAATCAGATAATGATAGCAAAAGAGGACCAGCAAAAGATAGCCTTTACATGTCCATGGGGCACCTACTGTTGGAATGTGATGCCATTTGGCCTAAAGAATGCAAGAGCTACATACCAAAGCGCCATGACACTTATTTTCCATGACATGATCCACAAAACTGTTGAGGACTACGTGGATGACATACTGGCCAAATCAAAGAAGAGAAAAGATCACATAGCAACTCTAAGTGCAATCTTTGACAAGCTAGAACAATACAAGGTCAGACTCAACCCAAAGAAGTGTGTCTTTGGGGTACAATCAGGAAAGCTGTTGGGGTACATAGTTTCAATGAGAGGGGTAGAGGTGGACCCTGCAAAGGTAAAAGCAATCCTTGATATGGAAGCACCAAGAACATTAAAGCAACTCAGAGGATTACAAGGTAGACTCCAGCCCATCCGAAGATTCATAGCACAACTAGCAGATAAACAGATAGCCTATTCACATCTACTCCATAAGGGAGTCACATTCAAGTGGGACGACAAGTGCGAACAAGAATTCAAAAAGATCAAGGAATACCTACTTACACCACCTATGTTAATGCCACCGATCATAGGGAAATCGTTGATTCTATACATCTCAACAACAACGGTCGCCCTTGGTGCCCTTTTAGCCCAACATGATGAAAAGGGAACCAAGCGGGCAATTTACTATATCAATAGAACAATGGTAGGGCATGAGCTCAATTACACATCAATAGAAAAGGCTTGCCTGGCATTGGTATTTGCATCTCAGAAATTCAGACACTACATGCTAGCTCATCAAATTAAGCTAATTACCAAGATAGACCCTCTGAAATATCTATTGTCAAAAGCAATGCTTACAGGAAGAATGGCTAAATGGGTAATGATATTATCTGAACATGACATTGAATATGTCGAGCAAAAGGAAATCAAAGAACAAGTTATTATGGACCATCTAGCAGAAGCTCCCCTCTACACAGACAACCCGCTCGTATCAGAATTTCCAGATGAGTCCCTTTTCAATCTCGGTGCAGCCGACCACTAGAAACTATAATTTGATAGTTCCCACACACAACATGGATCAGGAGCCGGTGTATTCTTCATCACCCCACAAGGGGATTGCATACCAAGGTCTTATAAGTTGGCATTCCCCTGTATGAACAACATTGCAGAATATGAGGCTTTAACCATAGGTCTCAAGATTATGACATAGTGGCAAATTATGGCATTAAAGGTCTATGGAGACTCGCAACTTATCATTAACCAAGTCAATGGTGAATATAAAACTAAAGATGATAAGCTTGCACCATACAAAAAGGTAGTAGAAAGCCTCAAGGAATCATTCATCGACATCACCTTTGAGAAAATACCGAGGGAAAACAACAAAGTAGCTGATGCAATGGCAATGATCGAATCCTTGCTAGATATCCCTCAGAATGTCTCAAAACACGAATTCCTTGTAGAGCAGCTTCTTGTACCAAATTTTGAGGTACCAGAGTCAGAATACACATGTGAACTCATTGGTCCCAGTGATCTTTGGTACCATGACCTTTACACCTACCTAAGGTTAGGAATCTTCCCAACTGACATCACCCTGAACCTAAAGGGAACCTTTGTCAAAAGGGCCTTACGATTTGTCATCCTAGGAGAGACCCTCTTCCGTAGAAGTATCGATGGAACCCTGCTACATTGTTTAAAACTTGAGGAGGCCATGACTGCTCTAACTAAGGTACACAATGGCACGTGCGGTTCACACACGAGTGGTATGACCTTGGCTAAGAAATTGTTGAGAACCAAGTACTATTAGTCAACAATGGAAAGAGAGGCACATGACTTTGTCAAAAGATGCCTACAATGCCAGCAACATGGAGATCTCATTCATGCACTAGCTCAAGAGTTGCATCCCATTGTTACACCTTGGCCCTTTTCACAATGGGGGCTCGATCTCATAGGTAAAATTTCACCCACCTCATCCAATGGCCATAAGTTCATTATCACCACCACCAAATATTTCACAAAGTGGGTCGAAGCAATTCCCATGACCTACATCACAGGTAAACAAATATCCAATTTCATCCTAAACTACCTCATTTGCCGATATGGTGTTCCCCAATCCATTATCTTTGATAATGGGACACCCTTCAAAAATCAAGATGTCCGTGATTTGTGTGAAAAGTTCAAAATCCAACACCACTTTTCCACTCCATACTACCCACAAGGTAATGGCCAAGTAGAAGCTACTAATAAGACCATTCTGAAAATCCTCAGGAAAATAGTCAATGACTCTGGTCGTGACTGGCATTTGCAATTAAATCTCACCTTATGGGCCTACCACACCAACATCTACACGCCAACAGGTGCCACTCCATTCTCCCCGATCTACGGATCATAAGCCATCCTCCCTATTGAGATCGAGCTTCCTTCACTGAGGATATCATTGCAAAACCTCATCACAGATGAGGAATACAGGGTCACAAGACTGAATGAGCTAGAGTTACTAGATGAATGATGCATGGATGCCCTAAATCATCTACAGGTCTACCAAAATCACCTGAAACGGAGCTACAACAAGAAGATCAGGCAATGCACCTTCCAAGTTGGTGACCTTGTGCTAAAAGAGAACCAAAAGAATGTGCCCAACCCAGATACAAAAGGAAATTTTGAGCCTAACTGGCTAAGACCTTGCATCATCACCGCAAGCTATAAGTCAGGGACATATCAGTTGTCGACACCAGAAGGCGAGCCTCTACCAGAACCCATGAACAACTCTCACCTCAAAAAGTTTTATGCCTAAACACTTGCAAGGAATAGAACCAGAAAATACAAAAACAATCATAAAAAGTCCTGAAAAAATGCTTACCTTGATGAAAACTTGGCAAACAAGCATCTTGGTGACAACAAAAAAAATCAAAAAATATAAAAATCTAAAAAAATCAGAAAAAGGATTGAAAACAAAAAAGAAAAAATCGTTCTCTAGTGAAAACCACTTTGGTGGCACTTTGGACAAGTACCTTGGTGAAAACCTAGAAAATAGGTGTCAAGTGTAAATAAATCACTCTATATCCACCAGGATCTGCATGACTCACTCACTCATCCATCCATCCACCCATTCGCTCGCATCCATACCATAGCCTGAGCTGGTGTCCATATCACATTCCACCATAGTACTACTTGGCATATTCCTAAGGTCAGTTTGTCTTGCCTTTAATGAAGTAGTCTATTACACCACACTGGGGGCATGTTCATGTATCAGCATCGGATCAAATTCGTGTATATTCTTGGAGTCCTCTCGAAATTCATCAAAAAATCCAAAAACATCCAAATCATTTCAAAATTCCAAAAACATGTCGAAATATCAGAAAATATTCAAAAAATTCATCATTGAGTCTTGTCAGTTTTTCACCTCGTCTGATCTACGTCATCTCTGAGCTTGAACGTAGGCAGGTTTGATCTTTGATCATCCCCCGAGATAGTTAGGGTCAATCCTTAGGCATCTGTCGCATTGGCAATCCATTTTCCCATCTATTTTATATTTAGGGTCAGTCATTAGGCATCCATCACATTGGCAATCCATTTGCCCATCTATTTTACATTTAGGTTAGTCCTTAGGTGTTTGTCGCATTGGCAATCCATTTTCCCATCTAGTCTGCATCTTAGGTCAGTCCTTTAAGCAATAAAAGGGGCAATCTGTTTGTCTATCTTATCATCAAGTCAGTTTGTCATCAGTAGAACTATGTGGTCTCTATGTGTATAACGTAGGCAAGGCTAATCTATGGATTAGCTCCCGAGACCCCTAGGATAGGTCTTTAAGTTAGTCTCTTCGTCATAAATCTTGAAAATACCAAAAACATTGAAAAATATGAAAATACCAAAAACAGCCTCAAAATATCTAAAAATCCAAAATGGTGCATCCATTTCATCTCGCTTTCACCCGCGATTGCCATCACTCATAATAAAATCAATCGTTTCCTTCATCCTTTGGTGAGTCAGTCAGAAGCAAATCTAGCAGGTTTAAAAGTGAATGCTCTAAACATCAGAGTCTTGAAGGTCTAAGTCAGTAAGCAAGTAAGTTGGTCAAATCGGAGTATCAGTAGCTTATCACCCAATCAGTCCCAGCAAAACCCTGATCACAACATGTCATAGGATGAAGCTTTCCTGTGATGGACATAAGCATCAGGTACCCCTCACAGTAGTTAGTCCTGGCTAGCGGTATGAAGAACATTAGTTTGTTTGGTTTGCTTCACTTAATCTTTTATTGACTTATCTTATTTTGTGCTCATTTCAAGGACCTCTCGATGATGCCTAAACAAAATAGGTTTAGAGAGAAAGGAATGGGGAAATGATCATTATATTTTTATCTATTATGCTTGTGGGAAACCCTTGTAAAATAACTTAGTCATATATATTTTGTTTGGTTTGTAAGAGAGGATGTTTTAGATATCTTGTTGACCACATAGGAAAGCTTGCTTTTCTGTGTTTTGGTCCGAGATGTCTAGAATTTCTGAACTGCATCCTAGATAAAGTATGTATGTTAAGTGTGAACAAGAATACTCCTATCTAATAGTCGATTCAAAGTCCATCACACTAGGTACCACGCCATCCTGGTCCTTTATACCTTGATGCATCGTACCTATGTGTGTTATCAAACATAATGCAATTGACCCTTTGAAAATCCCAATTCCTAACAATGCAAATCGCCATCACCATTCTAACTAACTCATTAATTCTTCTATCTTCCTTCCACACTAACATGGTATCATAATAGTAATCAAAACATCGCCAATGCATACACCCTGCATCCACATAAAAACACATTGCATTATCATAAGTTACGAAGAATAATATAAATTTGTTATTCTAAGCATCTTAAGAAAGTATTACATCATTATGCATACATAATCATTTGCATCCATTTGCATTTGCATATCATTACACCATCATTAACATACATTTCATCCATGGGATCATCATTAAAAAGCATGGAAAATATACAAAAAGAAATGCATCCATTGCATAAATTACATCACATAAGCATAAAAATAGAAACATCTCATAGCATCATACATTTGCATAATTATACATCTACATATCATACATGTGCACCATACATATCATAAAGGGCAAATCATCTCATATATATCATCAAAAAATACTGTTATGATACAAAATCGGATCAAGTGTACATCGAATACATGGTACAATAAGGCCAAAATACTGCAGCCCATATAGTAAAAATACAAAAAAGTTGTATGTGATCAAAAAGGGAGGAGCTAGCCCTGCTGGTTGTTCTCCTCCCCATCCTGTCTCTCATCATGGGCCTTTGTCGGCCACCTCCTTGTCTGCTGAGAGAAATCCGGCACTCTATCTGCTGATGGCACCACCTGTCGGTAGTGTTGTCAATAGTACTCAGCCTCTTTGATGGCCTCTCTGTACTCCCGAATGTCAACTGAATGACCCTGGGATGTGGAGGCGACACTCTCTAACTGCCTCTGTCGGCCAATCTCCTGATCCCTCTCGGATCGGGCCAGGTCTCTCTCGGTTGTAACTATAGAAACTTGTTGTCGAGCCTCATCTCGATCAGCTGTCAGAACCTGTACCTAGCCCTGTAACTGTTGAATCTGTGCATCTCGTGGATCCGACTGTGTTGCTGGCTATGTCGTTGGCTGTACTGCCAGCTGTACTACTGGCTGCATTGGTGGTACACCTCCCCGACCTCTACCTGCTGACCTGCCTCTAGGCCTCCGATGTGGAAGTATTGTCCTAGGAATTGTCAATCTCACTAGCAGACTGAACCATGCCCTATACACTATAGTCGCCCCTGCATCTATTGGCCCCTGATCATATGGCCATGACCGAGCCACTAACTATCTGAATGAGGAAACTGCCTCGTCAGTTGGAATGAGCAATCCCCATGCTGTCTCCTTTGTCGTGCATGCAAAGATGGCCATATACTAAGCATCAGGAATATCCTACACCTCACCAAACTGCCTGGCTACCTTGTCAAGAAGGTACCTCTTTATCAGAGTGTGCTCCCGGCCCTGCATGAATCTGTCCTGGCAAGCAAATAAAAGCTACTCTGCATCATCCATCCATGGCCTCCATATAAATATTGTCATCTCATCTATAACCCGCCGCCAGTGGGCTATACTGTCTGTACCCATGTGAGTGAAGCAAATCCTCGCCTTGCCATAGCGCCACACCACGGGGTCATCAATATCTATAATGATCGGTGTCACAATTGAATGAAGCACTGAAATCCGCTCTGAGGCCCAAATATGCAAAAGAGTCAATCCAGCCCCAAGAGCCCAACCATCCAAATAGGCAAACTCGTGCAAGTCCCGGTACAAGGAGGCCAATAGTACTAGTCCCCAGGCAAAGCACACTCAACGAGCACACATCTGCTGCCATTCTAGTCCCCAACCCAGACTAAAATACCAGCCATGCCGATCAAGAGCTACAAGGCCAAAAATAATAGCGGCCACAATCAAGCTGTAAGTAGGGGCTATACCCCGGTACCTCTCCAAATCTATTTGACCATCATAGAGCATGAGCTCGTCCACACCCATGACACCAAAGCAAGCATCCCTACCCTCCTCCAAATCATAAATCACTCGCTCTCCATGAATGGGAAGTCGCAGGATGCACCAGACATCCTCGAGAGTAATGGCAGCCTCGTCAGTAGGAAGATGAAAAGACGATGTCTCGTTATGCCACCGCTCGGCCAAAGCATGCATCATACCCAGATGTGCTCGAATAGGATGAACATAAGCAATGAGCCATAGACCGAGCATCCCAAGCTGCTCCTGAAGGAATATGTGCATATCTTGTAATCTCTCAAATACTAGCCACCGGTGCTCCCTCGAATGAATGACCTCGTGCCTCTCTTGTGCAAGGAAAGAAGCCGCGTCAGTTTCCCTAAAGAAAATTTGATGTCCGTATTTCGCTTTTGAAACAACAAAAGCGACGTTGTTCTCAAAAGTGGCATAGTTTGTAATGTTCCAAACTACGCCGCGCGATGGACTTAGATAGCTAAATTGGACAAACTGGCCCGCGCGGCGCTATTTGAGCGAGCGGCCGAATTTACTAACCAAAAATCCCTAAATGGAAAACTACGCCGCACGGAACTCTATGCACAAGCAGTCCTATATAGGCTCGTGTCAGCCTATTTGTGAATTTTTCGCGGCACTATATCACGTCACGCCGATTCAACCATACCTAAGCCCTAATAAATGCATGAATAACAAGAAAAATAAAGGTCGGATAGGGGTACATACCGCGAGTCCTACGACGACTGGTCGCTGATATACTCGTACCTGCTCCGACACGTGCAGAGGAAGCTATCATTGCACCATTTTTCTCTAAGACTCAGAGCTCAAGTGTCAAATTTTTTAAGGTTAAGATTGCAAATGTATTGAAAGTGACCCCTCGAGGTCTATTTAAGCCTGAAAATTACGGTTTTTTTAACCTAATTTGATCTTCTGGTAAGGGTTTTGGTCCCCCAAACCCATTTTCGTCCAACCGAGAGTCATTTTGCATCCCTTTTGGCATTTTAATCCATTTTTCTAGCATTCTTGGGCATTTCTAGCATGTCGGGCACCTTGTCATCTTTTTCGCGAGATCATCCAAAAAATCAAAATTTTCATCCGATCTCTCGAGGGGGCAATATCCTTCTGCTGGGGCAGCAGAGGGGCATCTGAAAAAATTTGAGAAAATCCTGAACCTTTCATCACAATAGTTTATTCTTTGAATCAATGCAACAAGTACATTGCTTCAAAGAGGGGCAAAATGTAGACATGGAAAATGTACAAGTTTGTTTTGGCACACCTGATCCCGATTACTAACAACATTTCCTCTTAAAATCACACTCTCAGCATTTCATCATAATTCTCTAATAAATCACTATTTATCTGATTAAGTCTATCACCTCTGATTAAATTAATCAAATTAATTTAATCAACCTAACATATTTGTTTAATTAAATAAATCATTTTATTTGATTAAATCCCCTAAAGTCCTCTCATTAAATTAAATAAATTAAACCTTATTTGATTTAATCTAACATGTTCCTTCTTGATTAAATAGATCAAATTATTTATTTAATAAATCATTTCCTCTCAAATCTTGACTTAAATCAATTCATAAATCTAAGTCTAGATTGTCACATCACCTAATTCTTCATTAATTTAATCAAAACCATGATTAAGTTAATCCGTTTCATTAAATTTCTCTAGAGAATGCAACTTGCACAATAAATCAAATACTTTGATTTATTAATTGCCTATTTTCTCTCAATATGGAATCAAAAGGGAATATTCCCTCAATTTGAATTCAAAATTCAAATGGGCTTGGTCCTTCCAACAAGGAATTCAATGCCTCTTACATGTCCTTGTGCATTGAGCCAAGTGACATTAACTCCATTCTTCTCTCCCCCCAACATGTCAAATTCAAAATTCAAATTTGAATCCAATGGAATTTATCATACACATTGACCAAAATGTGCTCATTCCTCAACCATTCACATCTTGAAAAGTGGAACTTGGCCATTGGATGTTGAATGATCCCACATTGCTTATTTTCACTCATTCTTCCAAGATTGGAATCTATAATTGAGAGACTCTTCCTCTCATTCAAACATCCACAATTTGAGTAAACTTAATATACTCAAATCCATCATTATCCACAATCATATGCAAAGTTACTCTCTTCAACTTGAAAGCCATTTTTTCCCATTTCCATCAACTATTCATCATCTTTCAAGATTTGCAACAAAGTTATGCTCAAATCTCTTTGGAGATTTGACCATTTCTCATTCACACACCATTGCTATTTAGGAATTGGGAAAGGGCCAATTGCAACACTCCATTGGCACCAATTCCCCCATAAGATCATCATGCTATTAGTTTTATTAGGATTTTGTTTAAATTTTGGTTTCTTATATTGTGTTCTTCCTTCCTAATTTAGTTTGAATAGATGGATTTTATGGGGAATCTCTCATACTTGTTTACATACATATGATCTAACAACTAATGTTTTTTGTTGCTCTTGTGCATTTGCAGGTTTAGGGGTTCACAGTGTCCATCTCTAAAAACATGATCACACGTGGATCACTCAATATGCTTCACCGGACATTTTACCATCTCTAAGAAACCTTCAGGTACATCTGCAGCAACTTTAACAATCTTCATTCATAGAATGTTCTTCAACAGTCCAATTGGACCAACTAGCAACACACCAGAGCTTTGGAGTAGGTCTTCTGGAGCACCAAATACCAAGAACATTTTTTAGAAAATAGAAACCATCAATATGAATCATCTCCTAGATCTACAATATTTGAAACCAAATGCCAGGAGATTGCGGAGCCAAAATATTTATCCCAATCTGCAAATAGATAGTTTTTCCAAACCAATTCTCACATCTCTCACTATCCATCAAACCAGAAGTTGAAACTCAGGATATATTATCCATTGAAGCTCATGAACACAACTACAGATCCACACAGGCATAGGATCAACACAAAATAAATGTAGAGAACAATACTGGAGCACATTCAAAACACACACTCAACACTGCCTTCATTATTTCTTAAATTTTCTCAAAAGCACTTGGCAAAAACACAACTACAACTTCATAAATATAGCTCCATGTACTCTAAGCACTTCTACAATATCTCAACTATACAAGTACCATCTGTAATCAGCCTGAACTGTGTCAACATCAATGAAAACATTAATGACAACACCACCAAACACATCCATACTTGCAACATTGATGTCCTAAGGCATGAGGGTCCTTTGGATTTTTTACTTTATTGGTAGAGGCATTGAAATTTTTGTTTTTGAATCCCATGGGTATGATGCAATGAGTGGAAGCTTCATGTGTAGACAATGTATGTATTTCTTGGTCATGATTAGGATTTTTAGAAGAGTTATGGATGGATGGATAAGGGGATTGTAAAATGGATATATTAGGTGTTGGGAGTAACGGAGGTAGATTAGATGGAGGGATATTAAGAGTTGGAATAAATGGTGGAAAATTTTATGGTTTAAGGTGTATGGCCACATGCTTTTGACATTTGTAGGATGATGGAGGAGGTATGGAAACATATGTTTTAGGTGTATGATAGGATTTATAATGGAAGGAGGTGGACTTAGGATGCATGGAGGAAGTACCAACATGTTGATATTGGTATCCTTGGGGTGTATGTCCAAGTCCATAAGAGCGTGGAGGGACTATGACATGGATGGGCTCCAAAATACCTTGTTCATGAAGGTCTAAAACTTTACCTTGGTGGTTCATGTTTTGGAGTATGCAATGGACAATGGGACTAGGTGTAGGTGGAACACTAGACACGAGTTCCTTGTTGGATGGATAAAATGAAGCAAGGTAAGATAATGGTTGTTGTTGTTCTCAAGAGGAAAATTCATTACTGAGGGTAGAAAGACCAATAGGATATGATGGAGGACTTACAATTGGTTCGATAGTGGGTGATGGAGGATCATTAGGATCTTGATTAGCATTGTGTTCACTTAGAGCCATTTTATTTGTTTGATCTTCTATGTGTGCTTGGGAGGCATATGTCTCATAAAGGGAAGTGGATGTTGATGGATCATGGATAGGACTAGGTGAAGGTGAATATGGGATATCTTGCTCATGGATAGGTGAAGTGATAGGCTCTTGACCATGGAATGCGTAGATTTGGTGAAGAGGATAATCATGGCCTTCTTGATCATAGGTAAGATCATAGAGGGGAGCTTGATCATAAATAGGACCAAGTATGTTATGAGTGGGATCATTATAAGGGCCTAGATCTTGATTAGAATGTGGGGTTAATGTCTCTGCATGCTTAGGATAATACTCTTGGCATACCTCTTGGGTTACTTGAATGGAAGTGGAAGGGGATGATTCCTAAATAGGCTTGGCATGTTCTAGATGGTCAACAACAGGGAGACATGATGGAGGTTGACTTGGGCTCAATGGGGGAGACTCTTGAATAGGCTCAAGGGGGAGACTACATGATGGGGTTGTAAGGATGGGCATGATGTTTGAAGACTCTTTGGTAGGTTCAATCATATGAACTGGATGACATGGTGATGTTTGATTCCTTTCTAGTAGCCCTTGGGTCACATCCTTTGTAGGTGGATGGCTGGATTTGGGTAATGCCATAGGTTTTATTTTGAATTTTTTGAATTTAGGGCGTAGATTTGATGGAGGATTAGATGATGGTGGGATAATGAAGAGTTTGGCTAGTTAGAAGGTGGAGAGGCCAATGGATTAGTAATAGGACATGGTGGCTTAGGGATAGACATTTGATTGGATGGTGGTATGATAAATTTATAGGGTGCATGAACTAGATTGGTGTTCCCCTTGTCAAATGGAGCATGAGAATTGAAAGGGTCCTAATTTTGTTGCCAAGGTGGACTTGGGCTCATGCGTTCTTGTTATGATATAGGTGGATATGTTGATGTGGCATTGACATGATAGGTAGATGGGTTAGGTTGGAATGATGATGAAGGTGACACATAGGATTGTGGTTGAATGTGTTGAGGTTGAATGGGTGTTTGGACTTGTTCTGGTATGATTTTTTATGATAATGATGGAGGAGTTGCATAATATAATGGTTTTTGAGAGGTGGATTGATATGGATGAGGGTTGAAATTAGAAGAGATGTGATAAGTTGATGAAGTGGTAACATGATATGTGGATGGATGAGGTTGATATAATGTTATAGGTGACACATAGGATTGATATGAAATTTGTTGATGTGGTGATTGGACTTCATGTTGTGCTCGTTGGATGTGACAAGTGGCCATGAGTTATTGGGATTGTGCTATGAGTTGTTGTATTTGAGGTGACTGGTTTGTTTGAAGTTGAAATCGGTGGATGAGGCCTTGGAGATCGTGTATAAATTGTTGGTCTAAGGGTTGTGGTGCTTGATAAAGTGATTGGAGGAGGTCTTGGAATTGGGGTACTAGGTCTTCTAATGTTGGCATGGTAAAATGATGTTCATTGGATTAAAGAGATGATGATGATTAGGATATGATGTGGAATGACAAGATTGTATGATTTATATGATGTGGAAAGTGTTTATTGGAAGTTTGACTTGGGCAATATAAAACACAAGATCTCACATGTAAATGAATGAACACACACACCAAACACAATGATAATTTTGTCTTTCAAGATTAAATGTTATGATTAAGAAAACACTTGAATACAAAACAACAAGACTAATGTTAGTCAATTGGGTATGGAAAATTAGGTCTTAAGCTAGGATGTACAAGGTTGACTAGGGATGATTTGAAAGGAAAATCTTGCCATACGGACGGGAGAAAGGGGTAACCCACCCTTCAACTTCACTTCCCAAAGGTATAAAGTTCTTTGGGGCTTAGCCAAGAGTGACAAGATTTCAACTCCCAAAGAGGCATGTCTTTGGATTCACACCTTGGTTAAGGTCATCCCTTGGAGGGGTGTGTGCTCCAAGCAAGCCTACTAAGAAGGGTATGACAAAAATGAACCAAGTGTGGTGCTTTTAACCACACATGAACTTGATTCACACTTGTAGTGATTAATTTCCCTTTGAAATGAAATATGTGTAAACAAACAATACAAGCACTTGTTCTTTTTAACCCAAATCCAAAATTTGTGATGGAAGATAATGGTTCTTTTTAAGCCCAATTTCAAAGTGTGATTGCAAACAAGATGTTTGTTTTAAAGCCCCAAATCCAAATATATGACAAACAAGATTAAGAGATGAAAGATGAAATGTGTACACCTAGAATTTCTTTAGCTCCAAAATTTTGTCCACTTGAACCAATTTGTCTTTTGAAGTGTTTATTTTTCTGCACATTCATAAAACCAACAACACAGCCAAAATCCTAACAAGATAATTGATCACTAATATTAGAGGGTTAGCTAGTCAAGACAAATCTGATTTTTGGAAATGTTTTTGGAATCAAAAATAAAAATATAGAGAATGGACCATTATTTAAATTTCAAGAGCTTTCCAAAAATGTAAATAAATCCAAAAAAAAATTGATTTGCATCCAAAATTAATTTTTCATGAAAAATTATTAAAAAAATTCAAAAAATATTCAAAAATTCTTATTTTTGGCCTAAAGGCGCCTGACATCATCTCAAATCTGTAGAAACATTTTTGTGAAAATATCTTTGACAGTTTGTGAGATATAAGCAAATATTTGTAAAACCCTAATTTTAAAAGATTTGTTTTTTTTTCTAATTATTTTTCATCCAAATTAAAAACATAATGAACAAACCCCTATTATAATTTAGAGAGCTTTCCAGATATATAAATAAATATAAAAATTTCTCTAATTTTCTCTCAAAATTAATTTTTCATGAAAAATAACAAACAAAATATAAAAAATTAAAAAAAGATCCAAAAAAAATCTTATTTTCATATTAAACGCTCTTGGTATTGTCTCCAGCCTGTAGAAAAAATATTGTGATAAAATACATAGTCATTTGAGAGATATGGTCAAATCTTTGAAAACTAGAGTTTTGTCCCAAAATGATGCAAAACCTATGAAAAAAAGGATCCAACTCAAAAATTCTTCAAAATTTGTCAAAATATTGAGCTAAAAATTGGTTAAGGGGTTCACGTTAGGTTCACTAAAATGTATACAAAATTTTTTGATAAATAAGAAATGATAAAACAATAATATGCATTACCTAATGCAAATCTTCAATACCTCAAATAGATGCAAATGATGGATGAATGAATCGATTGATTTGGTATGTTGGTTGTTAAAATCAGTAACATAATGATATAATGAGGGTGATAGATGAAGGATGATAGATAGAGATAGATGAAAGATTCAAGAATGATTTTGATAGCATAAGGATGCTTGAAGAATCAAACCCCCAAATGGCTTATGAGAGGGTTGATTTATAAGCAAGGTCTAATTTGGATTTATGGTTGAGATTGGATGTCAATAATATGTCTTAATCAATGGTCAATATTGAAAGTTGTAGTATGAAATAGGGTTAGGGCTAAATTAGGGCAAATTATAAGGATGAAGGGTTGAGATTGAATTATGAGATAATTCAATCAAGGGCTAAGATTAAATGAGATGTCAAGAGATAAGATTTGATGTGGAAGATAAGATTGGCACGAACAAAGAGGTGATAGGAGAAATTAAATAATAAAAATTATTTAATTTAAGTGGTCAATGAATAATTAAATAATAAAGATATTATTTAATTATAAAAGAATGTGAAAAAGGGAATCTTTTGAATTAAATAATGATTTAATTCAAAATTCAAGAGAGTGGACCAAATTAAATAAATAAAATTTATTTAATTTAGGAGAGAAGAGGCTAATGAATAATTATTTAATTATAGTAGAAAATGGAAAAAAATTAAATAAATAATAATTTATTTAATTTTAGAAAGAAAGGGACTTAATTAGTGGCATAATTAAATAAATCAAATTTATTTAATTAATCATGGAGGAATAAAAATATAAATGAATTATTTAATTAATAGAAGACATATGACATTAGAAAATAATTAAATAATTAAAATTTTATTTAATTATGAAGAATGAAAGGGGAAATGATGAAGAATCTAAGAGTCGCAAGCTTAGGACAATTTTTAGTGTCTATAGTTCCCAATACTGGCACAAAAATTCTCAAATCTCGACCACCAACTGATGAGGATAAGCATCACTCAAGCACTTTTCTGCCAACCACAGACTCAAATGTGGTCCCCCACACATCTACCACATATGGTAAGATGGCCCTACCCTTTGACAAAGAGATTGGTTGGTAAAACCCCATAAAAGTAGCCTATCTGAGCTTAGTGTTGTTCCCTACAATCCAGAACCTAATCATACGGTAGCTACACCTACAAGTATGAAAATCTTGAACTAGAATGTCTATATTGGACATAGTGAATTGACAATGTATACAGTGGCTACTTACACTACTTTGGCCAAAATATTCTCACCCAGTATTTTGAGTGACAGTCATCCTATTCACATACACTACCGTAGCTCGGTTTGGATTATGACCATTCATATTATGCATAGGTAATTTCCTTCCATAGGTAATCTTTAACCTCAAAAACAACCTAATCACTTTTCAAATCACAAAGATACTTCCGTCTGGTATTCACACATACAAGTGTATAGGAGCGAATTTCCACCCCTTATGCAAATTCCCCTTTCACACACCCTCACCTTAGAAAATCAAATCCAAAGGCAAAATTCCACATCACCCAACTGCCTTCCATCCACTTGGCATCTATACTTTATCTCGATGAGAGAATATTTGTCAGGGATGAATGTGTGGTGCGTGGATGTCTACGCGATATGTTGTCGTCCCTGATAGATTCTTGCATCTAAAGTTGGCAAAGGAGTTACACACTTGATTGGGGTCGGATTGTAACATCCCTCTTCGACCAACCAGCTTGAAAATGGAAAATTCTTCCTCATTCTACCTTCAAATTCATTCATTCTCACTTCATTTCATCTCTTAGCAATTCAATCTCATTCTCTAGCAATTTTCTAGCATCTCATTCACTCTTAAGCAGCATTACAACACTCCATTGTTTAGCATTATGATAGCATTTCAAGCTTCGTCAACTCCACATTGCAAGTGTGGGCTTGGAGTCTTGTGAAACCTTCCTTCATCATAGTTGCGACTGTGGTGACGTTTCCAAGTCCATATCTCCTCCATTGGCTAGTGAACTTTTAGGCGGAGGTGGTGATGTTTGACTCCTCTCCTTTATGATTTGATGTAAGTAGCATAATATTGTTTGTAGTGCTCTTTTATTTCTTCTTTCCTTTATCACATATTCTACTTCATTGCTTTTTGTATGTTCATGGAGGTGGAAACACCAAAATGGGGGTCTAACTGAGACAGGCCCCTATACAACACCAAAAATTTTCCCCTTCTTGTGTGTGTGTAGGTGAATGTATGTATGGAGCTAGCTAGCGAACTAGTGCATTGGTGAGATCATTTTCATTACCCTATCCTTAATATACTTTTTTTATCATCTTTGTCTCTATTTATTATACTTTCTTATTTTGTTTTTCCCATCACAATCAAGTAGCTAGGATATAAGTAGGTCTTTTGGCAGTTTAATTTATACTTGTTATTTTCTGGTTGTATGGGTGTTAATGCGCCAAAGAGATTCCAGTGTGTCACGTTGTCGTCCTCAGACAAAAAACTATTTGAGGTGCAACACCGACTCCAAAAACCAGCTCACCTAGCCCAAACCTAAGTTTAGGGTTTGTAGAGTGATAGAAGTATGTTATAGTGCTCATCATTCTCGATCATTATCTCGAGGCATCTTTAAGAGTGAGGTAAGTTAGGGCAGCCCTCCACTCTCAGATCTTCATGACTTGGAGCCTTGACATGGTTGATCCCCCTCTCTTACATTTTTGGTGAACCCGACATGATCCATTTTGGTTTTGTCTTGCAGTATTAAAGTCTCTTTTCCTTGTGTTCTAGGAGTGTTGTAGGTGTGAGTATTGGGATTCCTTTGTCTTACAACCCAACCTGTAATCCCTTGTAGGTGTAGGTCAAAGGTTTTGCAGGTGTTGTGTTACAAAGCCTTAGTTGGATCATGGTCTGATAGTAAACCTTTTGGGGGCTTTGTGAGAAGGTCATTTAGTGTGTGTGATGGCCTCCTTTCTGCATCAACATATCCCCTCTATGCAGCCTACGAGTAGTAGTCCAGGTATAACCTTCACCTCGCAAGACCTTTCGATGGGTTTCAATAGAGAATCATCTCCTCTTTATATCACTACGTGAATCAATAGAAACACTGCAAGTTTTTTCATTGACCTGACATCTTAGGTGACTATCGTAACCAAGGAGATTATGTTAATTAATTTTTTGCATAAAGATTGGTATGACGCACCTCTAAGCACCATTCGTATGCATAACGAACTTTCTATACCTCCTCTTGGTAGTATCATTTTGTCAATCCTTGTCGGACCTAAATCTGTAAACCTATTGTTTGATATAATCTCAGGGTTTGAACTCTTCAAAGTGAAGTTGGGTATCCCCTGGTTAGTAGCTATGAACGTAGTTCCCTCGGTTGTGCATAATTGTTTGAAGTTTATACATGGTGGTAGTTATTCCTTAGACCACTTCTGGTTGGTCTGTAATGAAGCTCCGGCCTTGTTGGCGATCTTTGTGAAATCATTGACCATAGCTACATAAGAGCCTAGTGAAGAAGACCTTGTGGATCCGTCTTCCTTGGCCATTGTTGTAGGAGGATCGAAATCACCTCCCCTTAATATTCCATCACTGCAAGCTCATCCACCTTCCCCTTATAATGATCTAGATTGGGAAGCAAATGACCACTTGGGTGATGAGTGTTAGGGGGAGGCCTCTTCTTTATCTATAGATTAGAAGTGTGTGTGTTGTAATGTGTTCCCCATACTTGTGTTATGTGTTCCTGGATGAACCTTGTTCATTCTTGGATATAGGATTGATTTTGTGTCATGAACTGTATTCTATTTGTATCATCATTCTTCCATGTTTGTGTTTGATTTTTGAAAAATTGGGGACGATGCAAAATCTTGGGGGAATTTAGGCTTCCCTTCCATGTTGACGCAATTTTTTATTTTTACTTTTTTTCCGTGCATTCTTCCTAATCTGGTGGGGATTGATGATCTTTCGCCTTGCACCGCGGTTACCTATTATTTATATAAGTATGAGAATATATGACCCCTTGAAACCATATCCCCATGTGTCCTTTGTTTTTGATTATTTCTCTTTCTCTCTTTTCTTATCTTTCTCTCTTCTTTGCTTGAGTTTTCCCTTTCATGTGTGACAACACCATTTCTATGATACTTCAATTTTCAAAAAACACATTCATTACCAAAGAATCTTTTCTCAAGAATCTTTGTAAACTTTTTTAAAAACTGCATTCACAACTTGGATCCCTAATGGAACGTGTTTCCTTCATCATGGGTTCATAAAGAAGGAGCTTGAAAAATTTCATCTAAGGAGGGAGCAACCTTTTCCTACAGGAGAAGCCTCGACAATCCCCTCGCGAGGGGGCATTTTCTTCATTTCAAATTCCTTGATGAAGTGAACATCTTTCGAAAGGATTCCTTGATTCATTGATTTGAGAAAAAAACATCTCTTTTGCACTTTCAAACAGCGCATCCCTTGATTGGACCCCTTTTTATCTTGAAAGGTTCCCAAGGGACCCCTTTCAAAGCCTTCCAATCCATCGACTATCTGTTTGAATTTCTTCTTTTTTTCTTGTGTGGCTGCTTTATGTTTCCTGGCATGTTTTATCTATGGATTATCATGTCTCTTTGCAGGTGCACCTGTGAATCCACTTTCCAACTCTGTGGAGTCCCCTTACATCTTTGGGTTTCCTCCATGTGAGAGATCTTAGGGGATGCATCCTTGCAGGTTTGTGGGCCTATAATATGCTTACATATCTACGCTTCCTTCATGTGAGAGATCTTGGGGGTTGCTTCCTTGCAAGTCTATGGGCCTGTAAGATGCTTACTTCTTTGGGTTTCCCTCATGAGAGAGAACTTGGGGGATGCCTCCTTCCAGGTGTGTGGGCCTATAAGGCACTTACATCTCTGGGCTTCCTTCATGTGAGAGATCTTGTGGGTTGCCTCTTTGCAAGTTTGTGGGCCTGTAAGACGCTTACTTCTTTGGGTTTCTCTCATGAGAGAGAACTTGGGGGATGCCTCCATGCAGGTCTATGAACCTGTAAGGTGCTTACTTCACGGGGCTTCCTTCATGTGACAAATCTTGGAAGTTGCCTCCTTGTTGGTCTACGAGCCTGTGAGATGCTTTCATCCTGCGGGATTTTTCCATTGTTGGTTTGAGGGCCTTCAGTGTACTTTGTGTAGCTTCATAGTTTTGCAGGGCTATGGAGTCTTTTATTTGAAACTCCCCAGGGAGATTTCCTATGGAGTCCTTTGCATGCCTGTGCTCTCAATTTTTCCAGATCATGGTCCACTTCCTTGATGATTCAGGTATAAATTTCTAACCTTACCAACTCTTCAATCTACCTTACTGAAGCACTCATCAATACTCATGCTCACTAAAGGGGGAAAAATATATAGGAGTGAATTTGCACCCCCTATGTAAATTCCCCTTTCACACACCCTCGCCTTAGAAAATCAAATCCAAAGGTGAAATTCCACATCACCTAATTTTCTTCCATCCACTTGGCATAAATCCTCTGTGTTAGTGAGAGAATATTTATCAAGGATGAATGTGTGGCGTGCAGACATCTATGTAGCTCACTATCGTCCCTGATGGATTCCTATGTTTGAAATTGGCAGAGGCATTACACACCTAATTGAGGTTAGATTGTAACGTCCCTCTTCGATCAATTGAGCCAAAAATGATAGATTCTTCCTCATTCTTCCTTAATATTCATTCATTCTCACTTCATTTAATCTCTTAGCAATTCAATCTCATTCTCTAGCAATTTTCTAGCATCTCATTCACTCTTAAGTAGCATTCTAGCTCTCCATTTTTTACCATTGCGGCAACATTTCAAACTTCGTCAACTGCACATTTCAAGTATGAGGCAAGTCATATCTAAGTGTGGGTTTAGAGTCTTGTGAGACCTCCCTTGATCATAGTGTGAACCCCAATCCTATACCTACACAAACACAACAAACAAACACATAGTTAGGTTCATATGCAAGATAAAACAAGGATTCCTCATGAAATCCATTTACTATGCTCAAAATAGGAAAAACAAGAACAAAACATGAAAAACTAAAGAAATCCTAATTAAGCATGCAAACTCTTGATCCCATGGGGGAATTGGTGTCAATTAGTGTGTCGAAATTGGCCCTTTCCCAACTCCTTTGTTGCAATATTGATGATTTGTGGATGATTGAATCTCCTTGATGAGATTTTGGCATAACCTTGCTATGAAATCATTTTCATGATGAACAATTGCTATGAAATAGGAAAAATTAGCTCTCAATGTGAAGAGAGTAACTTTTCTCAAATTGTGGATGATTGAATGAGAGGAAGAGTCTCTCATTTATAGATTTCCAATTTGGAAGAGAGAGTGAAATTGAGCAATGTGGGATCATTCAACATCCAATGGCCAAGTGTCATTTGTCAAGATGTGAATGGTTGAAGGTTGTGCACATTTTGGCCAATGTGCATGATAAATTCCATTAGGTGGAATTTAAAATTAGGAATTGACATGTGAGAGGGAAAAAGGAATGAAATAAATGCCACTTGGCTAAATACATAAAGGACATGTAAGAGGAGTGAATGCTTTCTTGGAAGGATAAATCCACTTGGATTTTGAATTCAAATTTTGAAGGAATATTCCTCCTTTATTCCATGTTGAGAGAAAATAGGTAATTTAATAAATGAAAGTAATTGATTTATTGTGCAAGTTGCATTCTCTAGAGAATGTGACATGGATTAAGATTAAATTAATCAAAGTTTAATTAATTTAATGAGGAATTTAGGAGATGTGACAACTTGGACTTAAATTTGATTTAAATCAAAATTGAGGGGAAAGGTTTAATTAAATAAATGTTTTGATTTATTTAACCAAAGGGGATAATGTTAGATTAAATCAAATAATGTTTAATTTATTCAATTTAATTAGAGGACTTCAGGGATTTAATTTAAATAAAATGAATTATTTAAATGACTAGAGATAGAGGATTAATTAAATTAAATTGATTAATTTAATCAACAAGGGAGAAAGACCTAATTAAATAATGATTTATCTAATTAAGAGATGAAAAGTGATGATAAGCTGAGAGTATGATACAGGAAGAAATGACGTTAATAACCGAGATCAAGTACGTTGGTCAATTTTCCATGTCTACATTTTGCCCCTCTTTGAAGCAATGCACTCATTGTATTGGTTCAAAGAATAAACTGTTCTGATCAAATTTCAAAATATCTTGATTTTTTTTAATACCCCATTGCTGCCCCAGCAGAAGGATTATGCTGATATATTGCCCCCTCGAGAGATCGGACGAAAATTTTGATTTTTCGGATGATCTCACGAAAAAAGAGGACAAGGTGCCCAACAGGTCCAAAAGTGCCCCAGGATGTCAAAAAAAATGCGTTAAAATACCCACAAAAGATGCAACATGGCCCTCAGTTAGACAAAAATGGGATTGAGGGACCAAAACCCTAGCTGGATGGTCAAATTAGGTCAAAAAACCTGATTTGGAGACTTAAATAGACCTTGAAGGGTCATTTTCAATTCATTTGCACACTTAGCCTTTAGAATTTTCTGCACCTTGAGCTCTGAGTTCTAGTCAAGATGGTGCAATGATAGCTTCCTAGGCACGTGTCAGAGAGGGTACGAGTGCACCAATGGCCAGCCGATGTAGGACCCTTGGTATGTACCCCTATCCCGACTTTAAATTTTTTCATTTTAAATGCATTTAATAGGGTTTAGGTCAACTTTAGGTCAAGCGGCACTATATAGCGCCGCTCAAAATGCTCAATCGATGCCATGTAGCCTCAAATTGTGTCACATATGAGCATAGCACCGCCACAGGCTAGTTAGGAGTTTAGGGTTTCTTTGTCAAACTCAGTCACATATAAAAATTCGACCACGCGGTGCAGTTTGAAACTAGGGTTTTGGCACAAAGTCAGTCGCATAATCAAATTGGACTACAAGGTGCACTTTGGAGTTTAGAAATTGCCAAACTCTATCATGGCAGTGTAGTTTGGAACTTTTCAAACTAGGCCGCATTTTCAAACAGCGTCGCATTTGTTGTTTCAAATGCAACAAACTGACTCAGTAGGCAAATTTCTTTACGAGACCTAACCCGATGGCTTCTCTTGTGCAGGAGGACCTTGACATACTTCATTCGAGGGAGCACAAATGGTCGGTGCTTAGGAGATTACAAGGTATGTACATATTCCTCGAGGAGCAGCTTGGTATGCTTGGCCTTTAGTTTGTTGCTTATGTTCCTCCTATTCGGACCCACTTGGGGATGATGACCGCTTTGGCTGAGCGGTGGCACAGTGAGACCTCCTCATTCCATCTTCCTACTAGTGAGGCCACCATCACACTCGAGGATGTCTGATGCATCCTTCGACTACCCATCCACGGAGCCAGAGTGATTTATGATCTAGATGTTGGTAGGGATTTCTGCTATTATGTGATGGGTGTTGATGAGATCCATTTCTTTGATGGATAGATTGACTTGGAGAGATACCGGGGTACAATTCCCACCTACATGTTGATCATTGCAACTATTATTTCAGGTCTTGTGGCACTAGATTGGTGGGGCCGATACTTCAGTCCAGGCTGGGGACTGGCATGGGAGTGGATGGTCATCCGCAGGGAGTTCTTTGCTTGGGGCCAGTGATGTTGGCTTCCCTTTACAGGGATCTACATGAGTTTGCATACTTGGACAGTCGGGCTCTCGGGGCCGGAGTTACTTTGCTATATATCTGGGCATGGGAGTGGATTCCAGTGCTCCACCCAGATGTCACTCCGATTGTTCTTGATATTGATGACCCTGTTGTCTAGTGGTATGGCGGGGAACATATCCACTTCACTCATACTGGCACAGGTGGCATCACTCATTGGTGATGAGATCTTGACAAGATGATAGAATTCATTTGGAGGCCTTGGATGGGCATAGGCCCATGGTACGATGATACAGAGCTACTGTTCTTTGCTCGGCAGGATAGATGGATGCAGGGCTAAGAGCATACCATGATAGAGTGCTACCTTCCAGACAGGGTGGCTCGATAGTTTGGTGAGGTCCAGGATAGGCCGGATGATCAATACATGGCAATCTTCGCCCGTAGCATGAGAGAGATAGTCTAGGGCCAGCCCATCCTGACAGCTGAGGCAGTGTCCTCATTCAGATAGCTAGTGGCTAGGGTGTGGCCATATGATCAAGGGCCAGTAGATGTAGGAGTGACCCAAACATACAGGGCTTGTTTTAGGCCTTCATTGAGATTGACAATTCTAGGTGTGGCACTTCCATGGTGGAGGCCCAAAGGCAGGTTAGCTGGCAAGGGTAGGGGATAGGGAGGCAGAGGCAATGGTGATAGGGATGAGGATAGAGGAGGAGGTGGACCACCTCCTCATCAGACACATCCAAGAGATCATGCACAGTGCACACCTCCATGGGTGTAGACACCACTGTGGGCACCTACACTGCCACGGGTAGGCATACAAGATGACCAACCTAGAGACAGGGATAGAGCAGTCCCTCAGTAGCAACCACCAGGGAAGGAAGATCATAGAGATACATCGATCCAGCAGTTGCAGGGTCAGATCTAGATATTGACTGTAGAGAGAGATCAAGCTCGGTAGCAGGTTTTGACAGTCACTACTGAGAGGGACTAGGCTCGATCTGAGAGGGATCAGGAGGTTGATCAGAGGTGAAAACTAGAGAGTGCAGCCTCATCCACCCAAGGTCGATTAGTATCTTTGAGAGCATACTGGGAGGTGGTGAGAGAGGTTGATTACTATCGGCAGCATTATAGATAGGTGGTACCAACAGCAGGTCGGGCGCCAAACTTCTCTTAGCAGACAAGGATGAGGCCACCAGAGGATCATGGTGACAGGCCAGAGGGTGAGGGGCATAGCCAATAGGGCTAGCCCTTTGATCACAAGCAGTTTTCCATTTTTGATTCATGGGCTCTGATTATTGCCCCTATTGTATCATGTATTTTGATGTACACTTGATCCAATTTTGTACCATGGCAATCGTACACTTTTGATGATATATATGAGATGGTTCAATTTATGATATGTTCTACAATGTATGATGCGTGGATGCACTTTAATTTCCTATGAGATGTTATGAAATGTTTCTTATTTTATGCAATATGGTGTATGCTTCTACATGATGATTATGGATGCATTTATTTTTGTACTTTTCTATGAATTTTGATGACAATCGTATGGATGAAATGCATGCTAATGATTTAACTGATATGCAAATGATTATGTAATGATAATAGATGCTAATGATTTCTATTATGTTCTTAATGATTCGTCTAATGTATGAATGTAATGCAATGATTTCTTAAGATACTTAGAATAAAAAATCTATATTATTCCTCATAACTTAAGATGGTGATAATGCAAGATGATATGATGTGGTATGATTAATATGATATGATATGTAATTATGCTGATGATTTTATGGATGCAAGGAAGATGCATTAATGATGTTCTGATTAACTGTCATGATACTATGTTAGTATGGAAAGAAGATAGAAGAAAATAAATCCAATCAAGTCATTATTATGATGATGATTTGCTTACTAGGAGTCAGGATTTTCAAAGGGACAATTACTTTATGTTTGATAACACACATAGGTATGATGCATCGAGGTATAAAGAACTAGGATGGCATTGTACCTAGTGTGATGGACTTTGACTTGACAATCAGATAGGATTATTCATGTTCACACTTAGCATATGGAACCTTATTCAGGATGTAGTTTCGATATTATAAACATCTCAGGCCAAAACATAGGAAAGCAAGCCTTCCTATGTGGTCAAAAAGATACCTAAAACACCCTTCCTACAAACCAAACAAAGCACGCATGACTAAGTTATTTTACAAAATTATCCCACAAGCATAGCAGATAAAAAAGATAATAATCATTGCCCCATTCCTTTCTCTCTAAACCTATTTTCTTTAGCCATCATCAAGAGGTCCTTGGAATGAGTGCAAAATAAGATAAGTCAAAAAGACCAGATGAAGTAAAAAAACAAGCTAATGTTCTTCATACCGCTAGCCAAGGCTAAACTACTATGAAATACCTAATGCTTATGTCCATGATGGGAAGGATTCATCCTAGGACATGTTGTGATCAGGGATTTGGTGAGATTGATTGGATGATAACCTATTGATACTCTGAGTTGACCAACTTGCTTGCTAACTGACCTAGGCTTGAGACTTTGATGATTAGGGTGTTCACTTTGACTTGCTTCAAACTGGCCCACCAAAGGATGAAGGTGATGATTTATTTATTAGGAATGAGACGATCGCGAGTGAAAGTGAGATGAGATGGGTGCACCATTTTGGGTTTTTCAAATGTTTTGAGGTTGTTTTGATTTTTGGATTTTTCAATTTTTTTGGTATTTTGAGATGTTTTACAAATGTTTTTGGTATTTTTGAGATTTAAAGCGAAGAGACCAACTTAAAGACCTATCCTATGGGTCTTGGGATTTGATCCATAGATTAGATTTTCCTACGTTATATATGCAAAGACCACGTAGTTTGACTGATGACAGACTTAACTCAATGATGAGATAGATGGGCAAACAGATTGTCAGATTGCGACGGACACCTAAGGATTGACCTGAAATGTCTCGGGGGATAATCAAAGATCAACCTTGCCTATGTTCAAGCTCAAAGATGACGTAGTTCGACCGATGACTCTATTTTTTTATTTTTTAGATTTTTGACATGATTTGGATTTAGAATGATTTGGATGTTTTTAGATTTTTGAGTTTTTTGATGTTTTTGGATTTATTTTTATTTTTTTTGTCTTTGGATTTTTGATGTTAAGGAAGATCACAAGAATATACATGAATCTAATCCAATGTAGGTACTAGAACATTCCCCCAATGTAATGTGATAGACTACTTTGATAAAGGAAAGACAAACTGACCTTGAGAATATGCCAAGTAGTACTATGGTGGAACATGATACGAACACAAGATCAAGCTATGGTATGGATGCAAACGGATGGTGGAAGGATAAATGGAATGTAATGGATAAGTGAGTGTGCAGAAAAGGTCGTGAATGGTGGATGGAGAGTGCTTTATTTATGCTTGGTGAATATTTTCTAGGTTTTCACCGAGGTACTTGCCCAAAGCGCCACCTAAGTGATTTTCACTAGAGGATGATTTTTTTCTTTACTGTTTTCAATCCTTTTTTTTTTGGATTTTGCATTCTTTTATTTTTTTGTTGTCACCAGGATGTATGTTTACTAGGTTTTCATCATGGTGACCATTTTTTCAGGACATTTTCTTTATTTTTTTGTATTTTTTGGTTCTATACCTTGCAAGATTTTAGGCATAAAACTTTTTGAGATGACAACTGTTCATGGGCTCCTATAGGGGTTCGCCTTCTGGTGTTGATAGTTGATATGCCCCTGATTTATAGATTGTTGTGATGAAAACCCAACTAGTTGGACTCAAATTTTTCTTTGCTTTCTGGATTTGGCACATTCTTCTGGTTCTCTTTCAACACAAGTTCGTCGACTTGGAAGGTGTGTCTCCTGATCTTCTTATTGTAGCTGTGTTTTAGGCGGTTTTGATAGACCTGTAGATGGTTGAGGGAATCCATGCGACGTTAATCTAATAACTCCAACTCATTTAACCTTGAAACCCGATATTCCTCATCTGTAATGAGGTTTTACAGTGATATCCTTAATGATGGGAGCTCGGTCCGAATGGGAGGATGGCTTCTGATCCATAGACCAGGGAGAATGGGGTGGTGCCTATTGGCATGTGGATTCTAGTGTGGTAGGCCCATAAGGTGGGGTTTAGCTACAGATGCCAGTCATGATCAGAGTCATTTACTATTTTCTTAAGTATTTTCAAGATTATTTTATTAGTGGCTTATGCTTGGCCATTGCCTTAGGGATAGTACGAAGTAGAAAAGCGATGTTGGATTTTGAATTTGTGGCATAGATCACGGACATCTTGATTCTTGAAAGGTGTCCCATTATCAGAGATAATGGATTGAGGGACATTGTATCGAAAAATAAGATAGTTTAGGATGAACTTGGATATTTGCTTTCCGGTTATTTAGGTCATGGTAAAGTACTTCATAGTGGTGATGATGAATTTGTGGCTGTTGGATGAGGTGGTTGTGATTTTTCCGATGAGATCAAGCCCCCATTATGAAAAGGGGCAAGGTGTAACAATAGGGTGAAGCTCTTGAGCTGGTGCATGAATAAGGTCTCCATGTTGTTGGCACTGTAAACACTTTCTGACAAATTCATGTGCCTCTCTTTCCATTGTTGGCCAGTAGTACCCAGTTCTCAACAAATTTTTGGCCAAGGTCATACCACTTGAGTGTGAACCGCAAGTGCCATTGTGAACCTTAGTCAGAGCAGTTAGGGCTTCCTCATAATTTAAGCAACGTAATAGGGTTTCATCAGTGATCCTATGATAGATTGTTTCTCCTAGGATGAAAAACTTAAGGACCTTTTGACAAAGGCTCGTTTAAGGTTTGGGGTTATGTCAAGTGGGAGGACTCTTATTCTCAGGTAGGTATAGATGTCATGATACTAGGGATCACCGAGACCAATGAGTTCACACACATATTTTGACACTGGTACCTCGAATGTGGGTATGAGAAGTTGCTCTACCAAGAATTCATGTTTTGAAATATTGCGAGGGATATCCAATAAGGATCCAATTGTTGTCATGGCATCAGCTACTCTGTTGTTAGCCCTTGGTATCTGCTCAATGGTGATATCAATAAATGATTCCTTAAGGATCTCTACTAACTTCTTGTATGGTGTTAGCTTATCATCCTTAGTTCGGTACTCACCATTGACTTGGTTGATAATAAGTTGTGAATCCCCATAAACCTTTAGTGCCATGATTCACCACTGTCCTACAATCTTGAGACCTATGGTTAAAGCCTCGTACTCCACAATGTTGTTAGTGTAGGGGAATGCCAATTTGTAGGATCTACGAATACAATCCCCCTATGGGGTGATGAAGAAAACATCGGCTCCTGATCCATGTTGTGTGTATGAGCCATCAAAGTAGAGTTTCCAGTGATTGGCTATGCTGAGATTAAAGATGGATTCATCTGGAAAATCTAATATGAGTGGATTCTCTGAATAGATTGGAGCTTCTGCCAGTTGGTCTGCAATCGCTTTCCCCTTGATAGCCTTGCATTATACATATTCAATATCATGTTTTTTCAATATCATGACCCACTTGGTTATTCGTCCTGTGAGAGTGGCCTTAGAGAGCAGGTATTATAGAGGATCTATCTTTGCAATCAGCTTGATTTGATGAGCCAACATGTAGTGTCTGAATTTTTGGGCTGCAAACACAACTACTAGGAAAGATTTTTCTATTGGTGTGTAATTGAGCTCATGCCCTACCATTGTCTTGCTGATGTAGTATATCGCTCTCTCTCTTCCATTTTCATCATGTTGAGCTAGTAAAGCACCGAGAGCTAGGTTGCTGAAATGTACAAGATCGGCAGTTTTCTAGGAGTAGGTAGCATTAACACTGGTGGCATGAGTAGATATTCTTTAATTTTACTAAATTCTTGATCACACTTGTTGTCCCACTTGTAGGATACTCCCTTGTGGAGGAGATGTGAATACGGGATCTATTTATCCGCCAGTTGTGCTATGAATCTGAGGATGGGTTAGAGCCTACCTTGTAGGCCTCTATGTTTTTTTAGTGTGCTAAGGGCTTCCATGTCGAGGATCACCTTGAATTTGGTAGGATCCACCTCTATTCCTCTCATCAACATTATGTATCGTAGGATTATGCCTGATTGCACCCCAAAGATGCATTTCTTGGGGTTAAGTCTAACCTTGTATTTCTCCAATCTGTCAAAGATGGCACTTAGAGCTTCTATGTGATCCTATATTTTCCTTGACTTGGCCAATATATCATCCACGTAATCTCCCACAGTTTTGTGGATCATGTCATGAAAAATTAGTGTCATGGCCCTTTGATACGTTGCTCTCGCATTCTTTAGCCCAAATGGCATCATATTCCAGTAGTAGGTGCCCCATGGACATGTAAATGTTGTCTTATGTTGGTCTTCCTTTGCTATCATAATCTAATTGTACCCTAAGAATCCATCCATCAGTGATAGCATCTCATTTTTGGTCGTCATGTCCACTATCATATCAATGTTAGGTAGCAGAAAATCATCCTTGGGACACGCTTTGTTGAGGTCTCTAAATTCAGTGCAGATACGGATGCCCCCATTTGGTTTTGAAACTGGCACAAGATTGGACACCCATTCTAGATAATCAATTGGGCGTATAAAGCAGACATCCAGGAGTTTTTGTCTCAACTTCTATCTTACTGGCTTTGCCCCTGAGTAGACAGCTAAATGGTGAACTACGACTTCCAAATCAAGACCTGGCATGTCAGTGTAGGTCTATGCAAAGTTTACTTTTCTTTCTCTTAGGATTTCTACCAATAGTTCTTGTTCTTCTTTGAGAATTGATTCAGCATAGAAGGTGATGTGTGGCATTGCTTTTCTTCCCAGATTGACAAGGTTGCACTGTTCTTCTAAGACTGCTGATTTTTCCTGATGAAGTGCAGTAGGGGGGAGATTGAATTCTTCATCCTTCGGCACCTCAGAGAATTTTTCACCATTGGATGCATCCTTTATTTTTACTATTTTATGGTTAGCGACTGTCAGAATGTGGTTTTCCTTCAATGATCCTGAGCTTATTCTCATTCTTTTTCTTTTATGACTGAAGGACTCAATCGTCTCCCCATAATAAGCCTGTGTCTCTAGTTTGATGTCAAACCCGTCCTTGTGATCTCTGCATGGTACTTTATCCCTTAGTCCCATGAATTCTAAGAGAGCCTCATCATTTTTGAATGTGTCTAGAACTAGTGGTCCTCGTTGGTCGTAATCGATGAGTTGAGGGTAAACTAGGTTTATCTTGTGGGGCTGGTGGTTTGACTCGAAAGATGATGCACTAATCATGAGTAAGGAGGAGTCCTCAAAAAGCATGGGAAGGCCTGTTATGGTATCCTCATCATCACTACTACTTCAGACCTTGGTTATGTCGAAGGTGAAATTATCTAGGGGCAAACCTATTGATACAGGTAGTTGAAGAGTGGTTGTCGATAACTAAGGAAGAGACCTGACTGCTCTACTAGGGGTACCTCTGCCAAGTATGGTTATACTCGAAGGGGTACATTCAAGGCCAATATTTCTCATTCATCTTTCTACAATGATGGGCTCTAGTCGTCCATCCCTGTTCCTTCCCAGGCTTTCATTTCTATTGTAGCCCATACCAAGCATCATTTGCAGTCCTCTGCTAGCTTCATCCATGGGTAGGGTGGGTGTGGGTATTTCATCTTAGTATAGTGTTCTTGAAATGTCTCTTTCATCCACATTTTCCTCACTTAGATCCCCCCAACAACGGAATCTAGAAGGGTCTGCCCTAAAATTGTAGGCAGGTATCTCAACTGATTGAGGTCTTCCATGTGACCTAAGAGATTGAGGTAATTCTCCTACATTAAAAGAATTTTTTCTCATTCTGTAATCTCCACACCCATTATCTTGGATCATGAGCTTAGTGTCGGATATATCAGGGATGGAAGGTGTCTATATCACAAAAAGTGGAGGCGAGGTTAGATGGATCCACATAGGGAGTGGAGCGGCCTTCATCATTCTTTGGTACTTGGGGAACTTTGTAAAACTTGGCTTCCAAGTTTTTGCAATAGGCAAATGGCTCTGGATCACCATGTATTGTGACTTCCTCATCCTAGTATGAAAATTTTACACATTGATGAAATTTTGAGGCGACCACCTTCATTCCATGGATCCATGGGTGTCCTAGGAGGATTTTGTAGGAAAAATCAAGGTCGGGAACCTGAAATATGGTTTCCATAGTAGTTGGCCCTACTTGGATTGGGATCTTAATAGTGCCTTGAGACATTCTTTCCCGATCATCATATGCTCTGATGGTAATGCCTTTATTTTTGTCAATGGAGTCTTCTAAGATTCCCAAGTTCTTTATGAGTTTATGTGAACAAATATTTTGGCTTGCGCCTCCATCCACCAAGACCCTTTTGACCCTTTTCTTATGAACCAAAACTTGAAGGTGAAGTGCACGGTTGTGAGATGGTTGGGCAGGAAAGTCTTGATCAGAGAAGGTGAGGAGATTTGTAGTGACGATGTTACCAACCATAGCCTAAAATTGTTATGTATCAAGGGTAGCAGAGATAGTGGACGCAACTAATGCTTCATCAAGGATTTTCCTTTGGGCGGCATAAATTTTCAATAATTCCATGATGGATATTTGAGCAGGGGTTCTTTTTAGTTGGTCAATGATGCTATAATAATAGGGAATGGCTTTCAGATTCAAAATGGGGGTCTTAGATGGTTGTGATGCCCCTGCAATAGTAACCTTGCCGACGTGTGTGGTGACTCCACAATCAGCGTTGTCTCCTTTGATGCTAATGACAATGATCATTTCATCTATGCATGCAACGACACCTTCGTATACAAAGTTTGCACTGGCATACTTTTGTTTCCCTTTATTGTTCCCTTGATTATTTCCTTGATTGTTTCCTTGATTATAATTGGGCATCAGATTCATGTATATTTTGAGATCTTGATTTCTAGCGGGTTGTTCGACATTTATGATTTTGTCCTCAATGAGATCCTGGATGATATTTTTTAATCTCATGCAATTTGTGGTTGTGTGCCCTTTGATTTTATGAAAATCACAAAGGAGATTTTTGTTGTACCATGGTGGTTTTGTCATGGGTTCTGCATATTGCTCCTAATTAGAAATTTTGATAAGGTTCTCTTTAACCTTCTTCATTATAGATTTGATTGGCTCCCCAAGGGCTATGAACTTTTGCTTGGGAGGATACTTGTTTCGAGGAGGTGGTCCTCCTTGATTTGATTGTTCAGAACTAGTTATTGTTGTGCCACTGTATTAGTTTGAATATTGTTGCGGTTGTGATTCTATGGTTCATGATGGGTTTGAGTAATTTTCTTGGGAGCATTGATGATAGCCTTAGCATCAACCACTCTATCGTTTGTGACATTTTTATTCCTTGACCATGTGTGAGGTTTATCGTTATAACTAGTGGATGTGTGATTATCATGTTGTGCAGGAAACGTTGATGCACTCCCTCGCACAGTGACGGCTCTTTTGATATTGAGCGCCATTGGGATCAATTGATCATATGTTATGATGCATTTCTATTTTAGATAGAACACCAAGTTTTCATCTAGATTGGCTATGATTATGCAGACCTGTTGCTCTTTTGGCATGGTCCACTTGCTCTAATTGGCCTTGGATCACCATCTTTGCAAGAAGGAGGTGAATATCTCTCCTTTTATTTGTTTCAGCATTGATAGTTCATCTAGACTAACATCCATACCCATGTTGAATGCATAGTTTTTGATAAATGCGTCCACAATTTCTTGGAATGTTTTGATGCTTGTGGGTAGGCGAGAGAACCATTCCATGGAAAGACCAGTCAGACTTTGAGGGAATAGTCACATTAGATACATGTCATCATATGCAACTTCCATGCAATGCACTTGAAACTCCCTAACGTGATTTTCAGGATTTACTGTCCCATTATACTGATCAAATTTGGGGATTTCAAATCCCTTTGGGAATAGTATCATTGTAAGACTTCTATCAAAAGGATAGGGGCACAAATTTCCTAGCATTTTGGTTATTTTTCCTCACTGAAGGTCCATCACTTGCTGTGATAGCAGTTTGATATGTGTTGACACATTATTTTATGGATCAGGAGGTGGGATGAATGTGTTTTGAGGCATTCACGGTGTTTGATTGACAGGTAGGGTAGTGATGGGGGTTTGTTGCAAACTTTGTTGTGCTTTTGGGGCCTCTTGATATGCCTACATTTGTTCCAACAACGCTTGTTGTTGGTCCTATTGTTGTTGTTCGAACAAAGCTTGTTGTTGGTCATGTTGTTGTTGTTCCCACAAAGCTTTTTGCTGGTCTAGCTATTGTTGCGCCAATAAATCTTGTTATTGGTCTAGCTACAATTGCACCAATAAATCTTGTTTTTTAGCTTGTTGTTGTGCCTGAAAGTCTTGCAGGGCTTGTTGGTATGCTTGTTGGTGGATTGCTTGTAGTTGTGTGCAGTATTATACTTGTGCTTTTTGTGCCTATTTTTGAGCTTGAGCCTGAGCCTGCGCTTGTTGGGCTGCTTATGCAGCTTGTGCGGCTTGTGCAACTTGTGCGGCTTGTTGAGTGGCCAGTTGCGTTTGCGCTTGTTGATCATCTAGCTATGCAGCTTGTTGATTTTGTTGAAATACCCTTTGGTGAGTGGCTTTTTGAACTGCCTGAATCATGGTGATGAATGAATTAGTCATGTTGACTTTTGGTGGAATCGGCAGTGGATTGGGAATGGTATTAACCATTGTGGTGATCGGAACGGTTGTGTTGGTGATTGGGATTTGAGTTGTGGATGGTGTGATCGAGATACTTGGTCCCTAGGAAACCATGCTTTGAGAGATTTGGGGAATGGTGGACATGTTGACTATTATGGTGGCTTGAATGGTTGCCATATATTGTTGCGATACTGCTAGCAAAAGGAGGGTGTTTGATGTGATGCTTAGATTGCTTTGGTTTGAAAAATTAGCGATGGGTAGGGGGGGAAGACCCAACCCAAGAGGTGATATGGATATGAGCGGTAATGGAGGGAATGGTGGTGTGTTCCCTTGAAAAAGTGATGATGAAGAAGGATCAATGACTCCCTCTATCCTGAATAACTCACCCTCTCCTTGCGAAACCATGGGGAGAGAAGTTTGTATATTTAGCGGATAGATTAGCGTTGCATGAAACGAGGATGAGTTTGCATGATTTAAGAAAGTAAGTGGAACATACAGGTGTAATGAATTTATTGGGATAGAGTTATCCAATGTGGTGTTGATGTTTATCTCTTTGTTGTTTACAAGGCGATGCTTTTGTAATTCGTGAAACATGGAGCTTCCCTTGTTAACAGCTGGCAGGGTTGAAGCGATTGTTGATATGACTTGGGGAATATCTTGAGTGATGTTCGAGAGTAATATTGGAGGTATGCTCACAAGAGGCCTTTCCATAGTGGTACTCATGTCAACATCAAAAGGGATTTTGGCCCCTTTTCACGCATATATATATAGAGAGGGAATAAGTTTCAACATGGCATTGGCAATTCTATGATTCTCAGGATTTTGAACCATTATAGTTATTTCCTCTTGTGTCATTCCCAAGTCATCGTCGATGATGTCCTCTATATGACCCTCCTCTAGAGGGTTTTGTGATGGTAGAGAGGATTTGTTTGGAGGGTTGATTGATTCCACTAGATTCTTCTTAGGGGCCGTTTGACTTAAGTCACTTGAAGTTGATGTTTCTTTAGTCATTTCCATGTTCTTCTTGTATTGGGATCTCATTTGAACCATAAAATAGATCGTTTGATCTTGATCTTTTTATGCACAAAAGAGAAGAACTAGGAATGTCTAAGGATCAAAAAGTGATGATGGGGATGAAAGATGGATGATATGGGTGAGTGAAACTCTTGAAGAACCTTGGGGGGAGGAGATGCTAAAATTTTTAGGGCTTGAATTGATTTGATTTTGGTAGTTTGACTAGGTGCGTTAAGCCAAACAAGATGATGATGAGCTTGTAAACCCTAGGAAGTTGCGTTATCCTAGAGAAAACTCATTTGAGAGGGTGATTTGACTAAGTGTGTTAAGCCAATTGAACTTATTTTGAACTTGTAAACCTTAGGAAGTTGTGTTATCCTAGAGAAAAATTCGCTCAAGAGGGTTGCTGATTTGACTAGGTGTATTAAGTCAAACAAGGTGATGATGATTTTTCCTATAAGTTTAGCATGAATGATGTTTCAAAGTTATCAAGAGCTTGTTGGTGAAATGGAATTTAATTTTGATGATTGAGAGATGGATGGGAGCAACCGATTTTGATCCTAAACTTGACCTAGACAAGACTCTTTCTTATAAGACCTCGGTATTGAAGAACATGCCATACTTCTAAGTGAGAAAAGCAAACCTTTGAAAAAGAGTTGGATTTTGTTGATAATAGAACTCATACAAACTTGGGTTGTTCTTTGAGGCCTTCTTGTATAAATTATATACCAATATTTCTCTAACTTCAAGAAGCCTTTCAAGACGCTCCTCAAGAGCTTTTGGGCTAATCTTTTTGAACCTTGGTTTTTGGATTTTGATTTTACGGGAAATCATTTTAGAGAACACATGCATGAGGTCCAATTGTATTTATCTTTGTTTAATGAGTTCCTTTTATCAAAAATAATTTCTTGATTATGATTTCAAACTAAATGTCTATGTCTCCATTCCTTTTCATTCCACAACGTCCATTATGTGAAAATCAAGGTTTCAAGAGCACAGTTTCCTAGGTTGAATTTAGTGAAAACAAATGATGATTAAACCCAAGCACTTAGAAACCTCTAAGGATATAATCCCTAGGGAAAGCAAGAGCACTTAGATTCATCAAAGGATATTTGTTTTCTCCAAAGGGTTTGAAATTTGAAGCTCCTTGTGAATGTTTGTTTTCAAATGTTTTGAGGACCAAGCAATGTATTTTTTTATTCCAAGCACATGTACAACCATAGGATGAAGAGACAATATTTTGTTGGGTTCCCACTTGGACAAATCTAGCTAAACATATTCAATGTAGATGATTAGATGCTTGACCACACGGGCTCCCCCTTACAGTGCACTCACTTCTCGGGTCAATCAAGCATCAATACCCATGAATCTCCCATGGTATACTTTTCATCTCTACAACAGAACTGCATGTATATGTGGGGCAGGTTCAAAGGACATGACCTTCTGCACCAACAAAATAGTTAAGGATTTGGCCTTTTCTAAACAAGGGTTTTAATTCAGACTTTCCATTTGTAGGAGTTGACCCATGCGGTGAGAGACCATTCCTGCCCTTCTCGTCAGAGCCAACCGCATGATACTGGCTTTTGTTCCAGTACCCACTTTTATATCCCAGCTAGAAATACACTTGTCCTTAGTGTGTTACTGGTTGGGTCGTTCCCATGGGTGAGTAGTTTTTCCCACAAGGTAGGCCCGCTAAGATAAACAAAAGTGAGCAAACATATTCGTATTTCGATCAACCTTCGTTTAGAAACAAAGGGAGAACACACGCAATAAGATTACTCACACTTGCAAGATGCTTTGTTAAATTTTAAACCCCAAAATGAAATGTGGAGGTAATTTTTTTACTCAAATTAAGATCACCAAAAGATATTTTGATTCTCAAGATCGTCGTGAGGTGCGAGAGAAGCTCATACATCATTTTGATGATATTATTTTGAGTAAACAATTACAAAACAAAACAACACTTGTTCATTTTAAGTCCACAAAGCAAAAGTGAGTTCTTTTTATAGCACCAAATCAAATGTGGAATTTTCCTTGCTCAATTTTTAAACCGTAAACCAAATCTAGTAAATTATTTCTAAGGTTTTTTTTAAGCCTTTTTTTTGAAAACTTTGAAAGAAAATTTGTATTGTTCTTTTTAGAATCCAAAAGGAAATTTATTGTTCCCTAAAGCATAAAAGATAAAAAATTTCTTAGGAGAGATTGAGAACTCTCTAAGAGTGTTAAACAACACTAGAGTGTTTAAAAACACTTGGAATAAGATAAAAATGGTGTCATATTGTAGCCCTCTATTTTTCTTTCCTCCTTGCCCTAACCTACAAAATGATCAAAACCAAAAAATACAGAGACAACAAATAAGTTAATGACTCAAAAAGCTAAAAACAAAATGGCACATGTTAAAAACAAAATCAAATTTGAACTTTTCTCTATCACCCAGCGATGCAATCAGCAAATGCGGTGCAGTTTAGAAATCTAACGATGCAATATAGTGTTGCATGTTGACTGAGTGTGGCACTCTATAGCAGACAAAGAGCCCAAAGGTGGTGCTATATCGAAATGTGGTGCGGTTTGAAGAGAGGCGCAGTTTGCAATTTTGAAATTTGTAGGTGGGGAAGCATATGTGGTGAAGTTTGGATTTTTGCATGGTCCAATATAGCACCACCTTTCTGACAGCGGTGCAATATAGCGCCATGGGAATGTGAGCGGTGCAATTTCCTGTAGGCACAAAAAAATGTCAAAAACCACATATTTTTGGAAAAACATGATGAATTTCTTCAATTAGGCCTTCCTTCTAGCGCCCAAATGTGAACCCCAATCCTATACCTGCACAAACACAACAAAAAAACACATAGTTAGGTTCATATGCAAGATAAAACAAGGATTCCTCATGAAATCCATTTACTATGCTCAAAATAGGAAAAACAAGAACAAAACATGAAAAACTAAAGCAATCCTAATTAAGCATGCAAACTCTTGATCCTATGGGGGAATTGGTGCCAATTAGTGTGTCGAAATTGGCCCTTTCCCAACTCCTTTGTTGCAATGTTGATGATTTTTCAATGATTGAATCTCCTTGATGATATTTTGGCATAACCTTGCTATGAAATTATTTTCATGATGAACAATTGCTATGAATTAGGAAAAATTAACTCTCAATGTGAAGAGAGTAACTTTGCTCAAATTATGGATGATTGAATGAGAGGAAGAGTATCTCATTTATAGATTTCCAATTTGGAGAAGAGAGTGAAATTGAGCAATATGGGATCATTCAACATCCAATGGCCAAGTGCCATTTGTCAAGATGTGAATGGTTGAAGGTTGTGCACATTTTGGCCAATGTGCATGATAAATGCCATTAGGTGGAATTTGAAATTGAGAAAATGACATGTGAGAGGGAAAAATGAATGAAATAAATGCCACTTGGCTCAAAGCACAATAAAATGTAAGATGGGTGAATGCTTTGTTGGAAGGACAAATCCACTTGGATTTTGAATTCAAATTTTGAAGGAATATTCCTCCTTTATTCCATGTTGAGAGAAAATAGACAATTTAATATATGAAAGTAATTGATTTATTGTGAAAATTGCATTCTAGAGAATGTGACATGGATTAAGATTAAATTAATCAAAGTTTAATTATTTTAATGAGGAATTTAGGAGATGTGACAACTTAGACTTAAATTTGATTTAAATCATAATTGAGAGGAAAAGTTTAATTAAATAAATGTTTTGATTTATTTAACCAAAGGGGATAATGTTAGGTTAAATCAAATAATGTTAAATTTATTCAATTTAATTAGAAGACTTAAGGGATTTAATTTAAATAAAATAAATTATTTAAATGACCAAAGATAGAGGATTAATTAAATTAAATTGATTAATTTAATCAACAAGGGAGAAAGACCTAATTAAATAAATAATGATTTATCTAATTAAGAGATGAAAAGTGATGATAATATGAGAGTATGATTCAGGAAGAAATGACGTTAATAACCGGGATCAAGTGTTTTGGTCAATTTTCCATGTCTACACATAGTTGCAGCTGTGGTGACTTTTCCAGGTCCATATCTCCTCCATTGGCTAGTGAGATTTTGGGTGGAGGTGGTAACGTTTCACTCCTCTCCTTTGTGATTTTATAGAAGTAGCATAATATTGTTTGTAGTGATCTTTTCTATTTCTTCTTTCCTTTGTTGCATTCTCTACTTTGTTGCTTTTTGGTTGTTTTTGGAGGTGGAAACACCAAAATGAGGGTCTAAAAAATAAATGAGCAATGGAAAGTACTAACTAATCATCATTGTTTGAAGGAAAGAGATTACCAAGAAATAGAGAAACTAAACCAAGCACCACCAAAATGCAAAGGAGACACAAGAGTTTGATAAGGGGAAAAAACAAGAAAAAACCCCAATATTATGAATGGAGGCAAAATGCCTAAGAATTATACAAAAAGAGAGAGAGAGAGAGAGAGAGAACTTAAGCCTTAAGCTTGCTTGCTTGAATATGAAGAATGGGAGGAGAGGCACCTCAATAAATAGAGGTGAGAAGAGGAGTTATAATGTAACTCCCAACTCAATGAATGCCACCATTCATCTATGTGTGTGCAATGTGTCAAGAACCTCTTAAGGAGGTCGCTACAAACATTCCTTAATAAAGGAATTAAAAACAAAATGATTCATACTCACACATGTGTGAGAAGACAAAAAGATAAAAGACTTGTAGGGATTCCTTTGGAATATTCCTACAAGTTAATAAATAATTACAATTAAAGAATAACCTTTACCAAGTAAAGATGAATCTTCTAGGAGGGTCTGACTGATGTAGGCCCCTATACAACCTCAAAAATTTCCCCCTTCTTGTGTGTGTGCAGTTGATTGTACATGTGGAGCTAGTTGGTGAACTGGCGCATTGGTGAGATCATTTTTGTCACCCTATCCTTTATATACTTGCTTTATCATTTTTATCTCTATTTCTCGTAATTTATTTTTTTTTCCCATCACAATCAAGTAGCTAGGTTGTAAGTAGGTCTTTTGGAAATTTTTGTTGTACTTGTTGTTTTCTAGCCATACGAACGCCAGCATGTTGTGTTGTCATCCCAAAATTGTGTTGCCATCCTCGGATAGAGAGTTGTCTAAGGTGCAACACCGACTCCAAAAACCAACTCGCCTAGCCCAAACCTAAGTTCAGGGTATGTACAGTGATAGAAGTACGTTATAGTGCTCATCATTCTCGATCCTTATCCCAAGGAATCTTTTAGAGTGAGGTAAGTTAGGGCAGCCCTCCGCTATCAACTCTCCATGAGTCTTGACATGGTTGGTCCCCCTCTCTTACAACAAACTATTCCCTTCACTAGATAATCTAATCCTAGGAATAATCTATTCCCTTCACTACATAATCTAATCCCAAGAATAAGCTATTCCCTTCACTAGATAGCCTAATCCCAAGAATAAATTTGTATTCTAAAGTATAACTACTTAAGCTTCATCTTATCATAGATTAAATATTCAAAAATAACTAACTCCATTTAGGTATATATCATGACAATAAGGGATTCTCATCAAGAGTATAATCTCATTAGTAAATGACCTCAATCGAAGAGCAATCATATGAGTAACTAATTCTATTCGAGATTGTAATATCCTTAGTCAAAATGGTTATTCAAAGAGTAGAATCTTGTCAACATTATGACTTCACATCAAGAGTATAAAGCAACCAAATAGGTAACAAATCTAACTTAATAGGAAATCCCACCTATCTCTCCAATCAAGTAGTAATTCATAAACTCAAGTGATCAACTTAATCACATAGGTGAGTCTCAACCTTGGTATATCCTAATCTTAGAATAAAGTCAACAATCATCAATCGTTCTAATCATGTAGGTTAATCTAAACCTATGTGTTCCAAACAAAGATCAAATCAACAACCCAACTAAGTAGGTTATTCTCAACCTATTGGTTCCAATGGGTAATAAAGTAAATATTCCAACCTAGTAGGTATTTCTTAACCTAGGGTTTCAATCATTAATCAAATATATTGCTCGACCCAAGTAAGTTACTCTCGGCCTGGGGTTTCATTCAATAGTAAAGTAATGATCAAGTGAACATTCAAGTATATATTAGAAATATGACATCTCATTCTATCATATCTTTTATACTAGACCATTGTTGATGTATTACTAAACCTTATCATTCCTAAGGTTTCCTAGCATTATAAGCTAACAATGTCAAGTCACTTCATGGCATTGATACATTTCACATTATACATGTAGTGTAGACTAACTATGTATAGAAACATCATCTGAATTCCCATATAGGGTATATAGCAGTATTAAATAACATCCTTAAGCTATTCATGCTTTCATCAATCCTAGTATATAATACTATTGATAGATAATATCCATTCCTTATTAAGGATTATGTACAAACACACATAAGGAAATCATATCAACTAGATTCTCTTCTTTTTCGATAGGCAAATAGGTCGTCTCTTTATTCAATCAATCTAATGTGATTCCCAATCAACATAATCAAGACATACAATCTTTCTCAAATAGATAAACATAAAGAGAGTACAGTCTCATGCATTTTTACATTATAATCTAGTTGAACCACTGGTTCTTTAGCCAAGCCCACTCTAAATCTACTTTGCGACTATTTCCTTCTCAATTCCTCTCATAAATGTTTCCTCACAAAATACCTCTCAACAAAATAAGAACCTCTCAAATAAAATGCAGCATAATGGAGATGTGTAACAATGTGTAATAGAAGTATCTCCAAATGAGGTAAGAGTGCCTCTATTTATACCCAAAAACCAGCATCTACATGCTAGAAACAAGACCTACGATATGACACTTCTCAGCTCAATTCAATCAACTCGGTTTGATAATAAAAAGGTGGAAAATTCCTACCTTAATACTCATCAAATAGGACAACAAGTCGATGCTTTACTTTCCAATAGCATATTGACTAATTCATATTGCACATGTTCTAATCTAGAAATCGACTTACAAGCTCAAGAGAGTTCTAATGCATCACAAAGTTCATAATATGGCACCAAAAATTCACCATATTCCCTATTTTCTAGCTTGTTGTTTAACAGAGGAATAATTCAATACTCATTTGGTTGTGTTCCAATTTGTTGACTTGGCCTTAACCAAAGCATTCAACACATAACTTATGAGTCAACCTCCCTTTTTATAGTGCCAATGTATCATTAGCTTTGCATGTTGGCTCTATTATGGCAATACAGATATAACGCATTGCTTCAACATAGCACTGGTAGTTACTCCTAAGTATGCACTGGTTATTTTTATTTTCCTACTATTTTAGAGAAACTATATCCCCAACGTGGTAGGCTTTGCATTTACATTACTTTCATTCAATCTTCTTGTCATGCATATCATAGTCTTCAAGAGTATTACTATTGTTTTATTGGCTTCTATGCACAGCCCAAACTCATAACTCATGCTTAATCCAAAAGTAATGTATGCTAGATTTTGTTTGAGATAACTACCCCCAAAGCTTGTGCAATATATACATGTGTTATATTCACTTGAAATCATTTTCAAATGCATCCTTAATATTATGTGTATATATATATATATATTAGATACCATTTATAATATATATTAGTATATAAATATATATTTACATAAAACCTCTTTTGGTTTCTAAATTTTTCCATGATAATATAAGTAAATACATTATATTCCCATACGTATATATATGTTCTCATATGTGTGTGTGTATATATATACATATATCAATGTATAAATACATAATAACAACTTCCAATATGTAGAAAAGCATATATAAATATTTATATATACGTGATAATCGATTGTTTGAAATGACGATACATATATACATGAATATGTGGATACGCATATAGGTATCCAAGCATAGTCATCCAAATATATAAAAATATAAATATGTATTAAAATATTCATACATATATACATATATACAAATATTAATATATATATGTATATGTGTTTACGTTAGCATAACAACATACATATACATTAATTTATGTATATATATTATATATAACATAATTTTATCATCCATGCTTGAGTACATATATCCATATATTCACCGATTGATATATATACACATATCATGTTACTATTTCTTCTCAACACAAATGCATTCATATCCTCATTGATAGGCATGTACATTAAGTGTATATTTGTACACACACACACACACACACACACACATATATATATATCAATGTATAAATACATAATAGCAACTTCCAATATGTCAACAAACATATATAAATATTTATATACACATGGAAATCGATTGTTTGAAGAGATCATACATATATATGCATGCATATGTTGATAGACATAGAGGTATCCAAGCATAGTCATCCAAATATTTATAAATATAAGCATGTGTTAAATATTCATACATATATACATATATATGTAAATATTAATATATATGTATATACATTTACATTAGCGTAATAGCACACATACATTTGGCTTCTCCGGGCGGTTCTTCTGTGCCGGCGGTTGAGTTTTCTCCGGTTGTCGGTTGGAAGAATGTTCTGACTAGTGGGAAACAAGTCTCCTCCTTGTTTTCAGCTCCTCTTGAGTTTGTTTCGACTGCTGGTACTGTATTTGACATACCGTATTCGATCAGCGACAGGATCCTTTCCTCCATGGAGAATGTTGTGGTGGGAAGATTCCCCTCCTATCAGCCTACAGTGGATATGGTTTAGAAATGGGTAGTTGTGAAGTGGCGGCTTAAGGGTAGTGTGGAGATTTATGCGATGGATGGGGGTCTCTTCCTCTTTAGTTTTGTTGTAGTTGAGGACTTGGTGACCACTCTGTCATCGGGCCCATGGGTCTATGGGAAGCACAGCCTTACTCTATGTAGGTGGAAACCTGGTTTCGACCCTGCTATTGACCTTAACATGTCGACTCCCATTTGGGTGCGACAATCGGGTTTGCCTCTGGAGTTTTGGGATGAAGCAATTTTCAAGGCTGTTGGTGACTCATTGGGTCAGTTTGTTACTACGGATTTTGTCACTAAATCAAATTCAAGGTTAGTCTTTGCTCGATTCTGTGTCAATATTTGTGTTGGTAAAATCCTACCAAACTCTATCAAGCTGTGTTCTAAGTTGGGAAACTAGATCCAGCCTGTTTGTTACAAAAACGTTGTGGTATTTTGTCAAAGGTGTGCCAAAGCTAGGCATCTTATATCTGACTACAAATCTTCAGTCAGTCGAGAGTCTAAGGATGTGTTAAACCCCATGATTTCAGTTGTGGATACCTCGAGGCCTTCGACTGTCTCTAAGTTGGTCCCCCCAGACTCTGTTCGGCCTCCTGTGCTTTCTCCGTGACCTCCACCCCCTGCTTTTCCTCACACTATTCCAAACCCTAGTGTCTCTTTGGTGTTGGAAACCTTTCCTAGGGAGGTCTCCTTGTCTTAGAATCCTGGATCCTCGGCTGTCGTTACCTTGCCTGTGGGGACTTCTGATGGGATCGTTGGTCCGGGTTCATCGGCTATTGATCCTCTGTCATTGAATGTCTCTCAAGGGACCTGTGGGAATTCGGTTGAAGAGGGTGAAATTTGGGAGGAAAAGTGTTTTGGCATGATTGAAGAGTCTACTAAAAACCTGGAAAGCTTAAAGCTGGAGAAAGTAGAGGATGAAGGGATATGGACTACACCTAAGAAGAAGGCAGATGTTGGAGGGGATTCCAAACCTGGGAGACCCTCTCAGAGATCCACCAGAACGCGAGAAACAACAAATGAGATTGCCTTGGGGAAGTAGAGGACATTAGATGTGTCCTCAAAAAAAGGTCAAAAATGAGGATTATGTCTTGGAATGTCTGGGGGCTTAATAGTTCGCAGAAACAGCGTGCCTTGAAGAACTACATAATGAAGCATAAGATTGATGTTTGTCTCCTACAAGAAACTAAGATGTTGATAATTAATTTTGACAAAGTTGCTAGCTTTCTTTGGCCTAATGCTTCCTATATTCACAGTGATGCTGAGGGAGCTTTGGGTGGTTTGGCCATGCTTTGGAATCCTTTTGTTTACAGGGTTCTGAATTATTCCATTGTAAAAATAGCATAGGGGTTTCGTTCTCCGTTAGCGGAGTAGAGTGGTCTATAATAAACATTTATGCTCCTAATCAGAGGAACTTGAGGAATGTTCTCTGGAATAATATGGTGGCTAAGATTAATACGAATAAGGGAGGTCAATGGCTTGTTGTTGGAGATTTCAACTCTCCCCTGTTACCATCTAAAAAAAGTGGGGGCCTCTTGGATTACACTGATAGCATGACGGATCTGGCAAACTTTATGTGTTCTTTGGGGTTAATAGATATTGAACTTCTAGGCCAGCATTTCACCTGGTCTAATAGGAGGGTTGGTGGCGATTTGATTCAGGTTCGGCTTGACCGCTTTCTCTGTTCTCCCCATTGGACTAATTCCTTGGAGGCCAACCTGGTTACTCTGCCTAGGATGGTATCGAACCATAATCCTCTTCTATTGACCACTAATAATCATCCTTCTGGTGGTCCCTATCCTTTTCATTTTGAAATAATGTGGAACTCTCACCCCGATTTCAAAAAAAAAATTGTTGAATGGTGGAATATTCTTGTCCAAGGTTCCCTTATGTTTAGGCTCTGCTATAAACTCAAACATATTAAACTGATGGTTAAAGGTTGGAATAGGAATGTGTTTGGGGATGTTTTTCAAAGGAAAAAACAGCTCGAGGGGAGGTTGAGGACCTTGAAGAAGAATATGGATGAGGGAGATGTCAGTCAGCAGACCAACAATCAGGAAAAGGATGCCAGAATGGAATGGGAAAAGGTTTTAAAAAATGAAGAGGTCTTCTGGAAGCAAAAATCGAGGGTCCAATGGCTGAAGGAAGGAGATAGGAACACATCCTTTTTCCATGTTTCTGCCATCAAACATCGAAAAAGGAATCAAATTACTAAATTGATAAGTGCCTCTGGGGAGGTGATATCTAATCAAGCTCATATTAAGTCTTGTGCGGTTAATTATTTCAAGGAGGCTTTTTCGGCCTTTACAGGGGCACCCAACATGGCTTTGGATTGTAAGATCCTCCAGCATCTCCCTGCTTCCATCTCTTTGGAGGATAACTTGGGAATTCTTAGGAGTGTCTCCACGGAAGAGGTTCGGTTGGCTACTTTTAGCATGGGAGCCCTCAAAGCTCCTGGACCTAATGGATTTCCCCCTGCGTTCTTTCAAATCTTCTGGGATATCGTGGGCTGGGACCTTGTGCTTGTGGCTAGGGACTTCTTTAAATCTGGTAAGATTCTTAAACAAATGAATCAAACTTTCATTTCCCTTATACCCAAGATTAGTGAGCCTCTATCTATGTCTGATTTCCGACCTATCAGTCTTTATAACACCTTCTATAAGATCATATCTAAGATCCTTGTTAATCGGATCAAACCTTTGCTAGATAAAATTATGTCACACTCAAATGGGGTTTGTCTCGGGGTGACACATTCTTAGTGCTTCTTTGACTACTCATGAACTGCTCCATTCTATGGATAGATGTAATAATGCGGGGATGGCACTTAAGCTTGATATTTCCAAAGCTTATGATAAGGTTCTGTGGGAATTCATTCCTAAGGTCCTAGCTAAGCTTGGCTTTAACAGTTCGGTCATTAAGCTCATTATGGAGTGTGTTTGTACTATTAAGTTCTCAGTTATGGTGAATGGATCCCCCTGTGGATTCTTCTCTGCTGGAAGAGGGCTTAGACAGGGAGACCCTCTCTCCCCCTATCTCTTTATTATGATTTCTGATGTGCTTAGTAGGAACTTTACGAGTCTATTATCAGAGGGCTCCATATCTGGTGTTAGAGTGGCTACTTCTCTCTGTTTGATTGTTGTGCAGCAATTTGTGGATGACACATTCCTATTTGGGAAGGCCTCTGTTGTGGAAGCCAGGAAGTGGAAAGCTTTTCTTAACAGCTATGCCCCCTGCTCTGGTCAGTGCATCAACTACAACAAGAGCAAGATTTACTTATTTAATTGCTTTCCAAATTTGCAAAATAGGGTGACTGCGATCCTGGGATGTGTTGGGGATTCTCTCCCATCGGTTTACCTTGGGCTCCCACTAACGATTAAAGAGGTTCAACCAGAGTTTTAGAATTCTATCTTAGAGAGGATCCAAAGGAAGTTGGTTGGTTGGAAGGGCTCTTTACTTAGTCATGCTGGGAAACTCCAACTTCTTGTTGCGGCTATACACGGTATCCCCACCTACTTTCTAGCTATTTTTAAGATGCCCAAGTAGATTGTGGAGAAGTTTGAAAGAATTCAAAGGAATTTCCTTTGGTCAGGTACTGAGGAAAAAAATAAGATTTCTTTGGTAAAATGGGAAAGGGTTTGTTAGGCTAAAGATTGTGGTGGGCTTGGAATAAGGAAGACTGTTATCTCTAACAGGGCGCTGATGGCCAAGGTTGGGTGGGACCAATTAAGGAACATCAAGGACTAGTGCAAAATTTTGAATGCTAAGTACCTCCAGAATAGGCCTTTGATTGATTGTCTTTCGGAACCCCATCCCCTTGGTTTCGTAATCTGGAGGAGTATCTACAGCACACAAGGCCTGCTAAAAAAAGGGATCAAATGGAAAATGGGAAATGGGGTCAAAATCAGATTCTAGGATGATACTTGGCTTCTGGACTCCCCCTTGGCTAGCTCTGATTTTGGAGCGGTGATGAATGAAGCTCAGAGATTCTTTGGTTTATATATTAGAGACTATGTGGCTAGCCCTCCTAGAGCTAGGATTTGGAGAGATCTCTCCCTTTGCTACCCCCACTCTCTTGACCTTTGTCGCCTAGCTAGATCTCTTCAGGTGTTTCTCTCCAGTATCAGGTTTCCTTCCTATGATAGGGAGGATGAGTTCTTTTGGGCTTTAGATAAGCAGGGGGATCTTTCAGTTCGATCCGCTTACAGACTGCTAACTAAGGAAATTTATGTTGAGAAACACTGGAGGAGGGTTTGGAATCGCCACATGATTCCTAAAATAATTTTTTTCTGGTGGACGGCCTATCATAATAGGATCCTAACTCAAGACAATTTGAGAACTCGGGGGTTATGCTTTCCCAATAGATGTTTCCTTTGCAAGGAGGGGGAGGAAACTATCAACCACCTTTTGTTACACTGCCAGTGTGCTGCTAAAGTTTGGGGGATGGCTTTTGAGAAACTTGATGTCCATTGGATTATGAGCAAAGACCTTTTGTCATTTATTCTGGGCTGGAATGGGCCTTTTTTCCATCCTCTGACTGATAAAATTTGGAGGCAGACCCCCCCAATCTTAGGATGGTGTTTATGGAAGGAGAGGAATAACAGGGTTTTCAGGAATATTGAGCGGAGCCCCAAGGAGGTGTTTGGCATTGGTGTTCGGCTCATAGAGGAGAATATCTCCCTCTTTGATGGGAAACTTCCTGAGTTGGGGCCGCTGGACTACAAAAAAAAATTGGCTAAGGAATGGCACCAGGATCTAAAGGCTAATGCCTTTGATAATTCGAAACAACTAGCTAGGAAAAATACCAAATGGGAGCCTCTGGATTGTGGATGGTTCAAAATTAACTTTGATGGGGCTGCTAAAGGTAACCCAAGAAGGGCAAGTATAGGGGGGATTATCAGAGACTCTATGGAGAATATGGTGGCGGGGTTTGTTGGTGGCATTAGGGTTCAGTCGGCTCTAGTGGCTTAAACTCATGCGCTGTTTATGGGCCTCAAAATCATTGTTTCTCTGGGGATTTTTAATCTCCATATTGAAGGAGATTCCAAAGCAGTGATGGATGCTATGGAAAAAGATAGATTTATAGGTTGGAATACCAAGGAAATTTTGATGGATGCTAGCTTCCTTATGTCCATATTAAGGGACAAAAAGGTGACTCATATTTTTAGAGAAGGCAACCATGTGGCGGATGCCTTGGCTAATCTTGGCTCGGGTTGGGATTTGGCTAGATGTTGGAGGAATAAGGAAAGACTTCCGCCAAATATTCAAGCTTTGATAGAGCGGGAAAAGGCTGCCATGGTTTATAATGATGTTCAACTTTTGGATGATGAGAGTTGATTGGGGGGGCCACTGGTTAATTTGGGTGTGCTAGTGGATGAATGTCAATATTGGTATGGAGTACAGGTGGAATTATCCTGGTAAAGCTAAGCGTGTGTGGGGCAGGGGAAGGAGCATCCACGTGTATGTCCTTTGGACTTGGTGGATGGGTTTATTTTATAAGATAATGATGAGATGGTGGGGAGGGGTTTTAATTGAGGAGTTCAATTCTAGTTTTGGCAGTGTGATGCGGATAAATTGGAAGGACGTGACTTCTTATCAGGTGAGGGACCGTACTATGCATGCTACTCTTTTGGGAATTAGATTGCTTGTTTTATCTCCTCATTACATTTGGAGGAGTGAGTGTATTAATAATGATGTGACTTTCTATGATGCAATTTGGCCGCATTCTAGAGACTTCGGGCTGGCTAGTTTAGCTAGGGGTTCCTTTGGCTTATTTTGGAGATTTACTAAAATTAGTTTATTAATCCGTCCGCATGGGGTTTCATGCTTTTCCTACATCTCCGCCAACTTTCACCCTCTCTACTGTAATCATAAATTCATTAATTTTTGTGTCTTTTCTCACTGTGGTATATTTCCTCTCCACGCGTGTGATTGGTATGCGGGGTTTGATTTGATTCATTGTAATCCCTGCCTTAACTATTTGTTAGAGATTATTGTTTGCGACTGCTACTTTTGGCATTTCTTGCATTTCTATGAGCTTCCTATGCAGTCTAGCAGTATGGGTGGTGATCACGTTCAAATGGAATCGGATAGTTGTGATGAATTCTGAAACAACCCACTGGTCTGGCACATTTGTGTGGAGGGAGGAATTGCTCCACTCATGGAAAGCTTAGTTGGCCATGATCCCATTTTATCGAGTCAATTTTCCAGTTCATGGAAGGTCAGGAGGGTTTCCATTGGTGGGATTTCATTCGAAATCAGCGAGGATGTTATTAGGCAGGCTACGGGTTTGCTGTGTGATGGGAAAAAATATCCTAAACACACTAAAAAGTCGGACCACGAGAGCCTAAAGGCATTTTTCAGAGGAGAGGAGACCCCTGTTAGGAACCAAGCAGGGTTTGAAAGGGAAGAGCTTCCTAAGCCATGGGACCAAGTTTTCTTGGCGCTGATGAAATACGTTACGCTGGAAGGTAGATTCAAAACTTGTTTCTTTTATCATTTCCCCCTATTAAACCACCTTAGGCACAAAATGCTTCTTAGTTTTCCATTTTTCCTTCTAATGGACCTGGAAAGTTCTGTGGACAAGTGTAAAGCGTCGGCCAGCCGAAATCCCTATGATCTTCCACCGCTCCCACTCCATCAGGGGCTAATCCTTTGCCTGTATCACTTTCATCTTGCCCTCTGCCCGCCCAAAGCCATCACCGATGTCTGTGTTGAGAACATTGAACCCCTCTCCATGGTGCATATCTCCCTGGCCGAGTCCAATAGTCCTCCTTGGAAGTCTAATATTGATAATTTGGGGAACGCCAAGACCAAATTTACCACCAAAAATCTTAAGGGTGGGTTAGGCAAGGCCCATGCCAGTGCGGCGGAAGGGCTCTGTGAGCTAAAAGCCACTCAGGCTGACATGGCTATTACTGGTACTATGTCAAAAAAGGTAAGGAGAAATGCATGCAGGCTGCGACTGTCAAAGATGGCAAGGGTAAGAATGCGATTAGGAAAGATTCCAAAGGGGACACGGTTGTGGGGAACACGGAGATGACTAGAGGGGAAAGTGTTAGGAGGAGATCTGGGAGGTTGGCTAAGAACAGCAAGAAGAGGTTAATCATTGAGGATTCGGAGGAGGAGCAGTCAGACAGCAAGGGTTACAAGGAAGAAGAGTCTGAAGAGGTGGAAGAAGATTTAGTGGAGAGGCCCCAGCTTACTCCGATGGACAGCAAGCTCCCTTTTGATGGCTCTGGCTCGCACTCTTCACAACCACTGGTGGATGAGCCTGGTGAGGTTTAGGGTGTTATGGATGTTGGGGTGGATTCAAATAAGGTGCTAAAGAGATTGGACACTCTGGACAAAATATTTCGGGGGCTGACCCGCTTCACCATGAAATTGGGTCACTTTGTTACGAGTACTCTGTCAAATGCCATAAAAGAGGAACTAGAGGGGAACAATAGCTAGGAAAATAAAGAGTGGGTGGGAGATGATTTAGTGGACCTCCTGATCAAGAACTGGGATGATGCCAGTTAGTTGCTCCTGTTGCTGGTCTGTCTGCTGTCTCTCAGTTGTTGTTGTGCTACCTTTGGGTTGTCTCTGGTGTTTTCCTGTTTATGTTAGTTGTTTAAGACTTGTCCTTTTTTGGCCCTTGTGGCTCATTGTGTAGGGTACAACACCCTGTAAATGTTGTTTAACATTTCAAAAACATTATTTTATCATCCATGCTTGAGTACATATACCCATATATTCACCAATTGACATATATACACATATCATGTTACTATTTCTTATCAACATAAATGCATTCATATCCTCATCAACAGGAATGTACATTAAATGTATATTTATATACACATATATATAATTGATTCCCCGTATGTATACCTATAAGAATTTCTACTTACATACATATGCACATAATTATGCTCTCATGCATGGATCAATATATATATACCTATATACATGTATACATTTAACGTACATATAAATCGACGTAAGGATAATCTATATGAAGAGTTCAAAGACTCAAAGATTCAATCACAATAACTTGATCACACAATCAAAGAAGTCAAAGACAATTACACAAGATATTCAACCTATTGTCAAAGGTTACTTATTGGTTCCCACTGACCCGACTCAATTAGACCAACTAGGGTGTGAGTGTGTGTAAGCTTAGTTAGGTTTCATTAAGGGTTACTCGACCAATCACTTTTCCTGAGTGATACTTCCCCTCCTTTTCAGAGGATTGAATCCATCCCTATAGTTAGCTTAGTACATCACCAAGGTGGTTAGACATTCATAGTAAATCCATTTGCATCATAATACATTTATATCAACAAAGTATTAGAATGTTCATATTGCAATACATAGCATTCCACTAATTCAAAACATTTCCATTCTTTTGAAATCAATAACATCTTAATGCATATTCACATTTCATTTACCTTACAAACATATTGAAGTCACAATTTACATTTATTAATATTTTCACTCATAATGGTAAATGTAACTATTATCAATTTTTCACCACAGCTCAAATTAACAGAGCTAATCGATTAAGGTTCATCTTAAGGTGAAGAGTTTCATTTTATTTATGAAAGTTCTTTAATCATTGCATACATTTAAATGTTTAGTTGTTTAAATGCAATGTGTTTCAGTTTGTTGTTTATCATTTACAGCATTAAGTATTGTTTGAAATGTAAAAGAAAATGTTTTCATTCTGATATTCATTCACAATGTTTTATACATTGTTAACAAAAAGGAAAAATACAGAATTAAACAAGTATTTCACAAATGTTTTTTTTGTATTCATTGGACAAAAGAAGAACCAAGTGTCCCACACAAGTCATGGGAATAGCTGAAACAGTGAATCAAAAGGAGTATGCTACACTACAAAAGATAGAAGGAAGAAAAGAACATGTAAGAAGGAACATAATCATTATTGCCTAATGGTGGTTTTGAGTTGCCTTTGGAGTGGTGCACCCTTCCTTGCTTTTGTGCTCCAAGTGAACCTACAAGTGACAAAAAATTTGGTAGAGCTCGTACTATGCACCTCCCTACATGATCCATCAACAATAATGTACAATACTTCTTTTGATACATTTAAATCAACTGAGCAAAAGATGAGTGCAAGTGATCCAAAGGAGGAAACATCATGAGAAGCATTGAAATTATGTTTTTAATCTAACATTGTTTGTTTCCTATGTAGGTATAGGACAAGTCATGTTGTTGTTTTGTTTTGAATATCATAAAGCATGTGGTGTAAAATGGGCTCCCGCAAGGGTTGAGACTCAACATGCTTTCCCTCAACATTCCATAAAGGGGTTTCCAGAAAAGAAATAATTAAATGTTTCTCAAAGAGATATACATCTGAAGGAGTGAATTCAAATATCATAGGAGCTCAAACAAGTGACCATCTAGGAAAATCAAGTCAATGTGCAATTAATTGAAAATCATAGGTGATCAGTTACTCAAGTGCAATGTCATGAAATGTGATAGTGAACAGGCATACATAATGCCTTGTTTTCAAATCATCAATTGCAACTAAAGCAATTTGAACAATTTCATCGTGGTATTATTTCTCAGAATCTTCCATGCATAAATTAGAATTCTATGTCAACATTTATGGTTTAGGGAAAATAAAAATGCATGAAGAGTAAAATAAGTTGTAGTTTCTACCAAGCATCGACTACAGATGGAGTGCAACAAACAATACTTTGCTATAGAAACATATCATGTTGATACAAGGGTCACATTGTATTTCTCAAACCAAAATGTAGAGCTAGAAATTCATTTTCTGAAGCATTCAAATGTATAAAATCTACATGATGAGAGTAAGAAAGTAAAGCTATAGTTGTAAGTTCAAGCTTGAAAGAGGTGAAGCCATTCTTGTGTTTTTCATAATAACGATTTATGCTATAGTTTCATTATGAAGAAAAATGAAATGCCCAGAATCCGCATTAGTTTATATCGAGAAGCTTCAAAATATAGTGATAAAGGTGTTTCGAGTTCATAACTAGATGATAAATGTGCCTAACTGAACTCTCATGGTCACGGCCTGAGAGTATTTTTCTCTCACAAATGGTAATACCCATTTGGGGTATTGTGTTCCTAACACAAGAAATAGTGTAAATCAAGTGTTTCGAGCTTGCTACCAGTGGTGCATATCCAGGAAAGTATGAGAAATAAAAATGCATTGAAACCCTAATGCATACTCTCATGGTTGCGGCCTGAGAGGGAATATTCTTTCTCTACCAAGCAAACCCACTTAAGGTTTCGAAGTCAAAATGCAAATACAAAGGAGAACAACAAGGGTCTAAGCCCCTTAGCTAAAATATCTTCAAAACAGTGGGAAATGAAAGCTGCAGGTCACGGCCATGGGGTTTTTGGAAACCCATAAAATGGAAAGCATTTATCTAAGAAATATTTTCATTAAAAAATTCTTTTCATTTTACATCATGGGTCGAGCCCAAGAGAAATATTTTTGCAGAGAAGAGAAGAACACATAGTAGGGTCGCGGCTAGAACAATGCTCGAGCTCAACAACCTATAGAACTTCATATTTTTGTAAATGAAAAGCTTGAATAGCTTGATTTAAGAGGGAAATTCTTGTGAAATGGAGGAATAGTGAAGCTTACCTTCTATATTGAGGTGGAGAAGCATACAAGCCCGCAGCTTAAACTTCCAAAATGCTCATGCAAAGTCCCTCATGGTGGCCATATCAAATGGAAAAGAGCATCAACACAAAGAAACACAAAAATGTATCAAACAAGTCCAAGCCCGTGGCCTAAAGGCCATTCTTTCTCATTTGAATGGAGCCAAAATTGCATCAAAATGCATGTAAAAGAACTTACCAGTGTTGCAAAGGAGAATTGACTAGAAATGACAGATAATGGAGCTCCAAAAGCTCTGAACCCTAGTCTCCTATGGTAGAGAATGTGCAGAGCCTTTTCCTCATGTTGGCCAAGCAAAAATGAAAATGCAAAAAACATTGGGCTCACTTGTTTTGTGTTAGGATTTCCTTCCTAACCCTAAGTCGACTTAGGGAATTTTTGCAAATGTTTTAAAATATCAACTCCCAACTAATAGCATGGTGGCCGAAATGTCCATATTACCTAGGTCGACCCCTTTTAGGATTTTATTTAATATTATTGCCTAAGTCGATTTAGGATAGGCATTGTGTGAATATCAAAGCCTAAAATACCTTAGGGTATTTTATTTATATTTAATGCCTATGTTTTGTGATATCAAATATTTTAATACCTTAGGTATTATTATTTTATTGATTTTATAGAAATCAATTAAGAGCCTTGGATAAATATTTATCCTATATTTTTATGATTTTTTGAGAAAATCAATTGTAATAGGAGCATTGAATATTGTCATTTTGCAAAGATTTTCCAAAAAATCTTGAGTTGCAAAATCATGAGATAAAGAAAAGCTTATTTTGCATTTTAAAACTACAAGTATTGTAAAGTACAAATAAAGCAATATATTTATAAATTGCTTTGATTTCTTGCTATTTTAAGCAGTTTTAATAAAAGCGAAGAAAAGGTGGCCAAGATCTTTGGATTTGATTTTTATGGGCGAGATTAGAGAAAAGAGAGCAAAATGAAGTTTTCATTTTCAGTCTCCAGCCAGTTGTTCTTGATTTAGAGGCTTTTTTGGATGGATCCTTTGGAGATGAAGAATTTCTATCTTTTTGGTTATTTTTGGGGTTGTTTGGTGTCATCTTTTGAAGCCTTTTTCTTGAGATTGAAAACGCATAATGGATTGCTCTTTTGGAGATGCAGTAGGACTAATTTTTCCTTTCTTGGCACTATTGAGGTCACATAATGTCTATAATTTTGATAAATTCTAATTTCTCAAGGGGTTCAAATATCAGTTTCTTGCTCTCACACATATTTTGAGAGCTTGTAAACTCCTTTTGTACTCAGATTTTGAGATTTTTCACTCCTTCATTCAATAAAAACAACAGAATCTCCTTCCTCATTTCTTGTTTATGTTTTACAATAATGATTAGATGTGGTTTTTCATTCAATATTTTGAATCCTTCTCGTGTCTCATTGTTATAGAATGTTTTGCAGGAGCTACATTTGAATCAAGTTGTGCCTTCTGTTTGTTTCGAACCTTTGCACAAATCACTATTGAGTCATACGTATTGTGAGTTTGTGAGAGTTAAGTTTTAAAGAGGTTTTGTGAGTGAGTTAATTATCAGAATCTCTTAATGTTGGTTAATCATATTAAGTCATAGGTTTTTCAATTACAGTATCACTATAATTCCTCGCCATGCAAACCCCATAAAACAACTACAACAAATACAGAAAAAAAAAAAAATTTGAAAACAACAATAACACAATGCAACATTAAACATTTATACAACATAGATATAACATAAATAATTAACCTAATCATATGGGGTACATGGTACATGACTAAAGAGAACCCAACAATGAATGATAAATGATACTAACTAAAGCATAAGAAAGAAACGAGAATAAAACATGATATAAGTATGACATACATTAACAAGAATAAGATATAAACTCATAAACATAAATCACATAATATTATATTCATCTTCAGAGTTCAAAGTTACAAATGTGGAATATATTTCCATAGATACAACACAATATAAAATCAAGTTACATTACAAGGCCACTTCCCTTATAACATTGGGAAAGGTACAATCATAATACAAAAGTACAATAATGAAAGAGAATTCTTCATAGGTACAATCTTCTCTGTGCAAGCTCCAAGATCACTGCAACTGCATCCATGCTATGATCACAACTGGGGACCCAATGGGTGCATTGCACATTTCCACCCAACCGTGTGAACCCGAAGGAAAACCCCCTCGTGCAAGGAGTCAATAAGAAAGAACCCTCGGCCACAAACTCAAACATAAAGGACTCAAATCCAAAAAACAACATAAACATCAAAAACAAATAAACAACTAACACAACTCCAGAGGCACAAGAAACAAGGGAAACAAGGGGCACAATGGGAGAGTGTCATTGCATGGCCTTCATGGATTCACCAGACTACCTATAATCTAGGAGCTGCTTCCATCTATGGTTAACCAGACATCTTGTTTCAAGATGTTGCCCCATAGGGTGACTCATGCGGAGCCATCTAGCTTTCGTGAAGACAATGTAGTGACCTTACCGACCAAGTCTTCCCACCCATTCTTAGCCTTTGGGAGCGCTAATGGCAGGGATGAGGTGTATATTTTTATCTTGTTATGTGATAACTAATCCAACCCACTAAGTAAATTAATTAGGTTTCCACTTAATTAGGGAAACTCTTTCAAGGGTGACCACTTGTACACCGGCCCTAAGAAGAGCCACTCTCCCTTATGGTTGCCCTAAAACCAAAACCAAGAAATGAGTACCACAATGTATAACCAAAAAAGATCTTAACTCACAACAAGGTACCACTCACAATTACCCACATAGTCTCAACATAAACCAAAAATATGCAACCATAGAAAAGCATTCACACCTTCCCTAACCTCTAGAGATAACCCTAATTCATACAAGAACAAAATAAAATATCACATTCAATTAAATAACACTACAGCATTAACTATAAGGCATTTAAATAATAAATCATCCAAGTCTCATTCAAATAACCATTTTCATCTTTAAAATCAAAATAAGTAAATTCACTAATATTTCTATTTAATCCAAAAACAATATTCAATTTAATAAATAATTCATTAATTAAATATCTAAGTTAACAAACTTGTTAAAAAGCTGATTTAAGAACAGCAATGACAATTCCATTATTTATTTAAACATAATAAAATAGACTTTTTAAAAATTAAAGATACTAACTTAATTTATCAAAAACCAATTATAACTCATTTACAAAATTTAATTTTTCAACTATATTTTATTTTCTGATTTTAAATCTTTTCCACACAGAATATTCTAAATTCTGATTTTTCTAAGATAATGGAAATCTAATCTTTATTTTTAAAAAATTAGTTTCAAAGTAAAAAGCAGATTCAATTTATTAATTAACTAAGTTCAAAAAATCTGATTGTACTAAATTTTTTAACAACTAATCTGATATTTCATAAATATGGTTAGACTGGAAAATAATGAAATCAAATTCCACAGTAATATTTAAAATACAATTATTTTTCTCTCTTTTAATACAGATTAAATTAAAAATTCATTTTCAAATAGATTTTAAAACAATAGTATTTTTCATCATTAAATATAAAATTTTCCAGAGAATAACTTATTTTTACTTTTCTTTATTGGCTCACATTTCTTGTCTATACACTATATATATATATATGCATATATGTATGTATGTATGTATGTATGTATGTATATGTATATGTATATATGTATATATGTATATATATGTATATGTATATATATATATTTAAATATATATATATGTATATATGTGTATGTATGTATATATATGTATGTATGTATATATGTATATATGTATATATATATATATATGTATATACATATATACATATGTATATATGTATATAAATACTAGAATAAATATATATCAATTAATCTAATGTTGTTGAAGAAAACAACTTAGTAATAACAGAATATACCAATTTACAGAGTATATATATATATATATATATATACACATACATATATACATATATATATAAAAACTTCTAATCAATATAATTTCAATATTAAATCTGCCCCATAACATAATAAACATAACACACATATATATATATTATATCTTTACTAAACACTCGCATTAAAATCGAAACCACTTGGCAGTGAAACATTCATAGTACGCAGGCCTTAAGGAAGATGCGGAGGCATACCAATTGGGGGAGGGGCGGTTGTACACAGTTGTACCCCCCTTCATTCCCCATGGCACACAAAGAGAGTGGGGAGGTGGTGGAGCCTTTGCCTCCACATATCCATCCCTATATGGAGGCGGCGGTGGGAGGCAACACCTCCCCCAACCATCCCCCATAAACCAAATAAACACCAAAACAAAACAATGAAGGCTGCAAAAATAGAGCATTTTCACCTCATTTCATCGTACGGCGCCCAATCCAAAACAGAGGTTTAATAAAATATTAATAGTAATATATATATATATATATGTGTGTGTGTGTAAATATATATTATCCATCATGTTTCAATGAAAATAATTGCAGTATAATAGAGGAGATGCAAAAAAATTCAGAATAAATGAATTGGGGAAACAAAATACAGGGAACGAGAAGATGATTCTCAGATGGAAAGAATTACAGAGGTTTAAAGCTGAGAAACGAGATTTCAACAAGAATTCCAAAATGAAATACAGAGAAGAAGGGGAAATCTACAAACAAGAAGAAATAATTACAGAGGAAGAGAATTTTTCCAAACACACACAGAAACATATTTTATTTTCTTCTTTTTAAAACTAAATTTACAGAGATGAAAATATGAAATTCAAATTACCCGGAGTCCTACACAAAGCTCGATTTGAGGACAAGTTGTGCAATTCCAACCAGATGAAATCTTTGAAAACCAGAGATTCGAACCCAGCAACAACAGATTCGACAAAAAAACTCAGTGCAAGCCAAAACTCAAATCTTCTCAGATCAAATCGACGAAAAACCACACAGATTAACTAATCCTCAGAAAAAAAAAAAATTCAACAATTTTTGAGTTGCAGACATTTTTTTCATTTTTTCATTTCCTCTCTTGCTTTTTTGAAAAAGCAATATTTGGAAATATACTTTTTTCCAAAAAAGCCAAATCAAAATTTGTCATAAATTTTCTGACAACTTTCCCATGCAAATTCCACTTAACACTCCATTTTTGACACTTTCCAATTTTGGAAGAGAATCTTTCATAATTAATTTACACCAAAATATGCCCTTTTAAATATTTTAATTTCATTTTAATAAAATTAAATTTTGAAAAATAAACAATTAATTAATAATAATTTTAAGCCACATTTCACTTAGTTATAATTTAAGTTTAAAAATTATTTTATTAAATCACCTTTTTCCAATAAAATCAAATATGATAATGATTTCTTTAACTTTATTTCTTTTAAAAATAATCCATAATAATTTCTCTAACTATATTATTTAATTTAACGATTTAAATTAAAGGTTAGCTTCTCATTTTAAAATAACAATAAAGTGCCAATGTACACCATAATTTTCCAAAGTATTAATATCTTAAGCAACCTTGAACCTTTAATTAATTTAATATTTTGCATCATAGACTAGCATTTAATTTAAATCATAAAGCACTAGACCAAGCCATAAACACACCTATAAAACTCATGCAATAAAATTATTTAATTATCAACCATACCCACATGAACGAAGTACACACACAACATGAAAAATCCCTGAACCAACCACTGACATAAGCGACGGTACTTTCTTACCAACTCCCTAACCGCATCAACCATTGGGTATGTAGGATGCGCTCAAACCCGAAAATACGGGTGGAGTCAGAATCTGGTACCTGCATTCTTGCATAACACAAAACTTTGAACAGCATGTACATGTGCATATATCTCATAGTCAAACACTTTGTGAAGGAGAGTTACAGTGAGGCAGGGCACTCATGGATGAGCGATGTTGCCCCGTTTCCTTCACCTAAATTCAATACAGTAAATAGAATCTAAGTATCAAATCATCAATATAACTCACAAAGTAACATCATCATAACATGAGTATCCCACACATAATTTTAACTATCATAAGCAAATAAGCATAACTATCTGCCACGCCCAACACATGGCGGAAAAGATGTCTAACAGAGTATCACATATGCATCAGAACATAACCAGAAATCACACTGAAGCAAACACACTCACACCAAAGAACTATCAGAGTATCAAAAAATGAAAGGCACTACAATCACTTTCTAACTCTTTTCTCGGCCAGTCAATAGATTAGGTGATTTATCAACGATGAATTCGGCCTTCTCCAGATATTCGTTCTCACAATGATTTACCCACAACTCGAGAACGTTTCCATGTTTCAATAGATTGTTGAACATTTATGTTCATCTAGGTACAAATCTCATTGACAACAGTAACTTGGAACTATGAAATGGGGTGTAACATACTTCCCCCCTTGTGAATCATTTCCCCTGATGATTTAAAGCACTTTAAACATATAGATAAAGTCAAATAAAGATTTTACTTACCATTTCCAATTCATGCAAGAATTATTAAATAATCTTCCCTCGTAACACCACTCCTCACAATCTCATCCTTCGAGTACCTTGCATTGAGTGACTCTTGTTAATGCATAGGGGAAACTTGTGGGCTTCATGCATAATTTCTCTTTCAAAGAGCTTATTCATATTAATCACAAAACCTCATATGTACATCTTAAGTACAATAGTAAATGTATAACACATGACACCTATGTCACAGTGACTAAAAAAAATGTTCTCATTAGCTAATGAATTTATCCTTAGTGTAACCAAAATAGATAAGGAATATGGGTGTATTGTACACTACACCATGGTTCCCATCCTTTTCTTTTGTATTTACACCTTTGTACAACTCAGTAGTCGAGACTGTCAATCACAGACTCGGCCATTTTCCTTAAACATAAAATTGCTTCCTAATTCAAACTTTGTATCAATAAAAGTTTTTCCTTGATCCTCTCGATATTCTATTCCATTTGACAACCTTTATGGTCTAAGTTTAACCCTATTTCTTAGCCTATTTCAACTTAATATAGTTTCAACCCTTCTTTCCATATAATGGATCAAACTTTAACGATGTATATAAGTATTCTTCAAATCCTCCAAGATTTGGTTTTTCACTTTTTCTTATCCAACTAGATTAAAATAATATATTGAGCATCCATTCAATTGAATTTCTCATAAGATGATCATGGTTTATAAAACCTTATCCTTATTTGCTTATTCTCATCTAAGATAACCTTCTCAAGAACATTAAGCAACTACTTCACTCAATATATTAATTAGGACCGAAATCCTTTAAATCAAAATTTCCAACCAGCGTTGGTTACCTTGGTGATTTTTTCCACCATAACAGTATGTCAGTTCCATCGACATAGAAATATTAAACTTATTCCAATGGTCTACCACTTCCTCATTGAAATCTCAAGAGAGTATACACGTCCTGCCAATGACGACATCCTATCATCATTTCCTAGCATACTGGACAATTAACTTGATACATTCCTTGTAGCATCTTACTCTAAATTTTCCATATTATAGTGGTTCCTCATTTGACAAATATTTTTTTCATTCCAATATCCTGAATATGACATCAATTTCCTCATTTCATTCCTTACTCTCCCCAAATTTTGGGTACATAGGTTCTTTTCCATCCCATATTAGTCTATTCTGACTAAATGAAAACCTATTTCATAGACTCATGCCACATTTTATTCTTAAGTAAAATGGTTAGATAATTTGTGGAGATATATCTCTTTCATCTTAGGACATCCACATCTTGGATTTCTTTTGTCCTTTGATCATTTCCAAAGATGTAATCTGATTTTTAGCTCAATCTAACTTTCTCGATGAGCATCTGTACTATTTCAAGTAACAATTCTCGTTCAAACATGTTGGTTCTCAAAAGGTATCAAATTTAATTGCATACCTAATTACCAAACACGTATGTTTCTCAATGAATCCAAATCATGAGTAATTAGATCTTTCCTTACCTATTCCATAGGCAATGATCTTGCCTTTCATGATCAAGTAATTTGCCTATCCTTTTCTAAGGCATCAATGATAATAGCAATTGATTATATAATTAAATATAATATAAAGTAGTGAGTGATAATATTCCTTTCTCATTGGTCATAATCCTTGACCTTACACTATTTTTCTTCAATGATTTCAACACCTTATCCTTGTGTTCATGGAATATATGACTTGATTGAAATCATGACTTATGAAGAATTCAAAGATTTCTTCTAAGTTGTAAATACATTGATTATCTTCATTGTGTGGGGTACCTTATCTGATTCAATCCACTCTCTTTCTTCCCCCTTAGTGTTTCCATGATATTCGTTCAACTCAAAGTTGAACTCTTAGCAAACATTTGCTTTCCTAAATTGATTTAACATTCCTCATTGTTGTTTGGATTTCGATAGTTGATTAACTAACACTTTTCTTTCTTACTCTCCCTAGCATGCCTTGAATATACTTATTCCTAAAGTTAGATTCATCATTGATCTCTAATCTCATAGATTCAAAAATTAGATTGTCAATAAAAAGATCTATTGAATAATCAACAACTTTACAAGCTATGAGGCATTATAATATTCCAATTCCTTTGGGAACCTCTAAACATAAGTTTATTTTCATTGACAAGTTGGTGAGTTCAATTTACACTTCAACCAAACTATGTACTACTCAAACCTTTGTCAGGATAATCTGATTTACCTTTCCAGGTTTCTTTCTTACAATCATCTTTTCAAGTGATTTTGTCCCAATTCTTGGTAAATTTATTTTCTCATAACCTTAAGCACTCTAAAGTTGCTTGGTTTATTTTCATCAACTTGATCAGAACTCCAAATTGATCTTTCCAATTTTGGTTGGTGGAACCATGTCCACTTCATTGATCAAGCTTCCTTTCTGACCATTCTGGTCTCTATCCTTATTCTAAGGTGCTAACTTCTTAATTATACGCAAGATCTTGATCTTGTTCAAAATTAGATTTTGTCAAGGGTTATCCAACCTCTTGGATACCTCCTTTGTTGACTTTCTACTTCAATTGAAGTTTCCAATTTATCCCAATAATGCATACACATAGATTCATAGTATTCTTACTAGATCCAAAAAACCTTGACTCTTTGCAACTATAGGTTGCTACTAATAAGAGATATTACTTCAAATTTATCTATCCCTCAAAGTCATTTAGCTAATTCATAGTATGAAGGTACATATTGGTTATCCTTCATATCCTTCCTACATAACTTGATTGCATAATCTTCTACAATACAAGGGGGTATCATAATGAGTTGTTGGTTTAGGAGTTTTCAACTCTAGGAATGATTCTTTTCTAGTCCCAAACTTAAACAAGATTCTTGGAATATTAACTTCTCTTTTGTTCTTTTCCTCTTGTCATCTTGGCATAAGAACTTTTCAACCATTATCTTTTGATAAATTTTACGTAATACTTATATAATGGGATCATAGGTTCTAGAGCTAGACCTAGTGGCTCTGATACCATATGTAACATGCCTAGTGTTCTACTCAAGAAAAATCCAAAGTTTTCACCTTAAGTGAATGAACCATGATGCCATAACATAGCAATAAAAAATTATTTTCCATAATGTAAATTACATGCACATTTGAAATAAACACTATTCCAAATTTTCACTACATTTCATTTTAATTTCACAAATCTTTCCAGAACATAGATTTCATATTGAATAAACTCAAGTTTATCATTCATGATTACATCCTTCCATAAAAATGGGTACATGATACACACATGTGTAGCTCTCCTGAGATTTATTGATATACAACTGGTATTGATGTCGTCACATTGGTGCATACATTCTAGATGTCCCTGTGCCCTGGTGCATACACTCTATTTGTCCCTAATATTGGCACAAACATCCTCAAATCTCGGCCACCAACTGATGAGGAGAATCATCACTCAAGCACTTTTCCACCAACCACGGACTTAAATGTGGTCCCCCGCACATCTACCACATATGGTAAGATGGCCCTACCCTTCGACAAAGAGATTGGTTGGTAAAAACCCATAACAATAACCTATCTAAGCTTAGTGTTGTGCCCTACGAACCATAACCTAATCATATAGTAGCTACACCTACAAGTATGAAAATATTGAACTAGAATGTCTATACTAAACACAATGAACTGACAGTGTAAACAATGGATACTTACACCACTTTGGCCAAAGTATTCTCACCCAATCTTTTGAGTGACAGTCATCCTATTCACATACACTACCATAGATTGGTTTGGATTATGACCATTCATATACTATGCATAGGTAATTTCCTTCCATAGGTAACCTTTAACCTCAGTTTACACCTATTCCCTTTTCAAATAATAAAGACACTTCTCTAGTATTCACACATACAAACTATTCCCTTTAGTGGATAATCTAATCCCAAGAATAACCTATTCCCTTCATTGGATAATCTAATCCCAAGAATAACCTATTCCCTTCACTAAACAGCCTAATCCAAGGAATAACTTTATATTCTAAAGTATAATTACTTAAGCTTCATCTTATCATAGATTAAATACTCATAAATAATTGAATCCATTCAAGAATATATCATGAAAATAAGTGATTCTCATAAAGAGTATGATCTCATTAGTAAATAACCTCAATTGAAGAGTAATCATATCAGTAAATGATTTGATTTGAGATTGTAATTTCCTTAGTAAAAAGGGTTATTCAGGGAGTAGAATTTTTTTCAACATTATATCTTCACATCAATATTATAAAGCAACCAAATAGGTAACAACTCTAACTTAATAGGTAATCCCACCTATGGCTCCAATCAAGTAGTAATTCATAATCTCAAGTGATCAACTTAATCACATAGGTGAGTCTCAACCTTGGTATATCCTAATCTTAGGATAATTCAACAATCATCAATCAATCTGATCATGTAGGTTAATCTAAATCTACCAAACAAAGATCAAATAAACAACCCAACCAAGTAGGTTATTCTCAACCTATTGGTTCCAATTGGTAATCAATTAAATATTCCAACCTAATAGGTATTTCTTAACCTAGGGTTTCAATCATTAATCAAATACACTTCTCGACCCAAGTAGGTTACTCTCACCCTGGGGTTTCATTCAGTAGTAAAGTAATGATAAAGTGATCATTCAAATATATATTAGCAATATGATGTCTCATATTATCAATGTTGATTTATTTCTAAACCTTATCATTCCTAAGGTTTCCTAGCATTATAAGCTAACTATCAAGTCACTTCATTGCATTGATACATTTCACATTATACATGTAGTGTAGACTATCTATGTATAGAAACATCATTTGAATTCTCAATAGGGTATATAGGAGTATTAAATAAATTCCTTAAGTTATTCATGCTTTCATCAATCCTAGTATATAATACTATTGATAATATCCACTCCTTATTAAGGAGCATATACAAATACACATAAGGAAATCATATCAACTTTATTATTTTCCTTTCCAATAATAAAATAGGTCATCTCTCTATTCAAACAATCTAATATAATTCCCAATCAACACAATCAATACATACAATCTTTCTCAAACAAATAAGCATAAAGAGTATAGAATCTCATGCCCATTTACGCTATAATCCAGTTGACCCACTGGTTTTTTAGCCAAGCCCACTCTAAATCAGCTTTGCAACTATTTCCTTCTCAATTCCTCTCACAAATGTTTCCTCACAAAATATCTCTCAGCAAAATAAGAACCTCTCAAATAAAATGCAACATAATGGAGAAGCGTAATAATGTGTAATAGAAGTGTCTCCAAATGAGATAAGAGTGCCTCTATTTATACCCAAAAACCTACATCTATAGCCTAGAAATAAGGCCTGCCAAATGACACTTCTCAACTCAATTCAATCGACTCAGCTTGATAATAAAAAGGTGGAAAATTCCTACCTTAATACTCATCCAAACAAGATAGAAATTCGATGCTTTGCTTGCCAACAGCATGTTGACTGATTCATATTGCACATGTTCTAATCTGGAAATTAACTTAGAGGCTCAAGAGACTTATAATGCATCACAAAGTTCATAATATGACACCAACAATTCACCATATTCCCTATTTTCTAACTTGTTGTTTAACAGAGGAATAAGTCAATACTCATTTGGTTGTGTTTCACTTTGTTGACTTGGTCTTAGCCAAAGCATTCAATACATAACTTATGAGTCAACCTCCCTTTTTATAACGCTAATTTATCATTAACTCTACATGTTGGCTCTATTATGGCAATACATATATAACGTATTTCTTCAAAATAGTGTTGGAAGTTACTCCTACGTATGCGCTAGTTATTTTCATTTTCCTATTGTTTTAAAGCAAATATATCCCCAACGTGGTAGGCTTTGCATTTACATTACTTCCGTTCAATCTACGTGACATGCATATCATAGTCTTTAAGAGTATTACTATTATTTTATTGGCTTCTATGTGCAATCCAAACTCAGACCTCATGCTTGGTCCAAAAGTAATGTATGCTAGCTTTTGTTTGAGATAGATACCCCCAAAGCTTGCTTAATATATACATGTGCTATATTCACTTGAAATCATTTACAAACAATCCTTAATATTATGTATATAGTAATATATATTATATACCATTTATAATATATATTAGTATATTATATATTTACGTAAAACCATCCTTTGGTTTCTAAATATTTTCACAATAATATAAGTAAATACATTATATTCCCATACATATATATAGATGTTCTCGTATGTATATAATATATATATATATATATCAATGTATATAAATACATAATAACAACTTTCAATATGTCAACAAGCATATATAAATATTTATATATATGTGATAATCGATTGTTCAAATCGATGATACATATATATACATGCATATGTGGATATGCATATAGGTATCCAAGCATAGTCATCCAAATATTTAAAAATATAAACATGTGTTAAAATATTCATACATATATATACAAATATTAATATATATGTATATACATTTACATTAGCATAACAACATACACATACATTAATATACATATATATTATATATATATAATTATTTTATCATCCATGCTTGAGTACATATACCCATATATTCACCAATTGACATATATACACATATCATGTTACTATTTCGTATCAACATAAATGCATTCATATCCTCGTCGATAGGCATTTACATTAAGTGTATATTTATATACACACATATATATAATTGATTCCATGTGTATGTATACTCATAAGTATTTCTACTTGGATACATATACACATGATTATGCTCGCATGCACAGATCAATATATATATATATACTTATATACATGTATACATTTAATGTACATATAAATCGACGTAAGGATAATCTATACGAAGAGTTCAAAGACTCAAAGATTCAATCATGATAATTTGATCACACAATCAAAGAAGTCAAAGACAATTTCACAAGCATTTCAACTTATCATCAAAGGTTACTTACTTGGTTCTATTAGGGTTAGAGGGCAGATATCTAATAGTTAAATGCAGATTTGATCAATAAAATAGAGAAATAAAACACACACAAAATATAGCAAAAACAAGACAACACAAAGAATTTAATGTGGCTCACCTAATCCGAGCTACATCCACAAAACTGCAGCCATCCAATGATTTTATTATCTAGTGAAAAACCTATTACAATCTTGTGAATAATGCCTCGCTACAACTCTCATCCCAAATGCTTATTACAAACTTTCTAGAAACTTCTAGAATTAGGGTTCTACAAAGTCGGTTTTTTTCCCTTTTTGATGATGAAGCGAAAAAGTAAGAGAAAAAAATTTCTCGAGGATTGCCACCCCTGAACCCCCTGCCTGAGACCTGACCCGGCCCCAAACTCCGATGAGGATATAGGAAGAGTGTACAGTATAGTATGATCAATCACCACATACCAACAGGTTCCCACTGACCCGATTCAACTAGACCAACTAGGGTGTGAGTGTGTGTAAGCTCGGTTAGGTTTCATTAAGGGTTACTCAACCAATCACTTCTCCTAAGTGATACATCCCCTCCCTTCTAGAGGATTTAATCTGTCCCTACAACCATCTTAGTACATCACCAAGTTAGTTAGATGTTCATAGTAAATCCATTTGCATCATAATACATTTTTATTAGCAAAGCATTAGAATTTTCATATTGCAATACATAGCATTCCACTAATTCAAAACATATTCATTTTTTTGAAATAAATAACATCTTATTGCATATTCACATATTTTATTTACCTAACAAACATATTGAAGTCACAATTTTTATTTATTAACATTTTCACTCATAATGGTAAAAGTAACTTGGTAACTATGAAACAGGATGTAATAGAGATTATTAGGGATCATTCTTTTGGATGTATATGGACCAGTGGATGTTGAATCTTTGAGTAAATCTCGGTATTATGTCTCTTTCATTGATGATATCTCAAGATACATATGAATTTATTTTATGCATTCTAAATCTAAATTTTTGTCTAAGTTTAAGGAATTGAAGGCTTTAGTTGAGAAGCAAATAGATTATAAGATAAAAGTGTTGAGATCTGACAATGGGGGTGAATATTGTTCTAGGGAATTTTATATTATTTGATAGAAGACTACTCCTTATACTTCCCAACAAAATAGGGTAGCAAAAAGAATAAATTGAGCCTTGGTGGGAAGAGCTAGGAGCATATTGAGTGGTTCTAAGATTGATAGATGCTTTCGGGCATAAGCAATTTGTACTTCTTGTTATTTTATTAATAGATCTCCTTGTTCAACTCTTGTTGATAAAACTCCTTATGAACTGTGGATAGGTAGAAAGCCTTATGTTTCACACATAAGGGTATTTGGTTGTGTGGCTTTTGTTCATCTATCTTAAGAGAAGCAACCTAAAATGGATTCAAAAGCTCATAAATGCATATTCATTGGTTACGGTGAGAATGAAAAAGGTTATAATCTTTGGAATCCTCTAACCCATAGAATAATATTTTCTAGAGATGTGATTTTCAAGGATTTTAGATCTTACTTGAGAGAAGAAAAGCCAAAAGAGAAATATAAGACAAAGGAAATGCACTTCGAGAAAAATATTGAGAAGTAGGAAAATGCACATGTGGAAGAACAATCAAATGGATATGAGGATAGAGAAGAAGAAGAAGAGGAATCAAATAGTTCAAAGGATGTGCAAGATGAGCACACAAAAGAAGAATAATAAGTAGAGATCATTACTCCTACCTAGAGGAGGTCTACAAGACAACTAAATCCAATTGATAATTATAGCCCATCAAATTATCATTGTGTATTTTATTTTTTGAGTACTGACGATGAACCTAGATCTTTCAAGGAGGCTCTCTCTTTAAAGGAAAGTGAGTATTGGTTGCAAGCCATGCAAGAGGAGATTATGGCTTTAGATTGTTTTGACACCTAGGATCTTGTTAGTTTCCCCAAAGGAAGGAATCCCATTGGTTACAAATGGGTATTTAAAAATAAATCTGGATTAGATGATTGGTTAGAGCAGTACAAGGGCATGTTATTGGCTAAGGGCTACTCCCAGAGAGGGAGTTGATTTTGGTAAAATTTTCTCTCTTGTTGTTAAATTGACTTCTATTAGATTCCTATTATTTATTGGTGTTGCTTGTTATTTTGAGATAGAGAAAATGGATGTTAAAAGTGCTTTCTTGCATGGGTATATTGAGGAGGAAATTTATATGCAACAGTTTGATGGGTTTTTATGAAAGGAAAAGAACAATTGGTTTATAGGGTGAAGAGATATTTGTATGGTTTAAATAGTCAACCAAGGTGTGGAACCATAGGTTTGATGCTTTTTCATTGAAGTTGGGATTTTTTAGGAGCAAGAAGGATCATTATGTTTATTTTAAGGTTATTGATGATTAGATTCTAATTATTATCTTGTATGTTGATGATATGTTGTTTATTGGTAACAAGCTGATGATTAGTGATCTCAAGACACATATTTTTGGTACATTTGATATAAATAACTTGGGAGCTAAAAAATATATTTGTGGGATGGATGTCAATAGAGATCAGGATCATAGAAAGCTTTGGTTAATTCAGAGTAAGTATGTCAATACCATTTCGTAGAGGTTTAATATGTATGACTATAAACCAATTAGTATTCCATTTTCGGTTGGTACTAAGTTGAGCTTAGATATTTTCCATAATTATGATGATTATTTTGAGGTTATATCTATGGTTCCTTATGGTGGTGTCATTGGTAGTTTGATGTATGAAATGGTTTTCACTAGACCAAATATAGCCCAAGTAGTGGGAGTTCTAAGTAGGTTTAAATCTAACCTTGGTAGAGAGCATTGGACTTTTGTTAAGAGGGTGTTTGGATATTTGAAATTTATTTCTAATTACTATTTTTTTTATCATGGTACTAATGATGTGATCAATTCATTGGACATACTAATGCTTATTGTAGATTGGGCAAGTGACTTGGATAGTTGAAGGTCCACTAGTGGTTATGTATGTACTTTGTTTAGAGGTGTAGTGAGTTGGATGAGTAAGAGGCAACCTACAATTACATTTCCCATCACTAAATAAGAGCATATAGATGCTATGCATGCCTCTAAGGATGTGGGATGGTTACAAAGGATTGGTAATGGCAATTGGTTTGATTATAGGATAGTGAGAGTTGGATGTGATAGTCAAAATGTTATTTATTTGACCAAAAATCATATGCATCATGCTCACAATAAGCATGTTAATGTTCAATATCACTTTCTATGAGAAATAGTTGAGAATAGTAAGGTGTTTATTAAAAAAATTGACACTTTGGATAATGTTATACATTCTTTTATGAAGCCAGAGACCATGGATAAGTTCTCTTGGTGCAGGAAGGCCATGAGCCTTGATCATTGTACTTGATTTTATTATTTATATCTCTTAGATGTAATTATAATATATAATGTCAAGTGGGATAATTTTAAGATAAGGTGACATTAACCTTGTAATCCTATGTTATTTGTATGTCTCCACATTCCTTGGAATGTGTTCTAGGGGACATGTGAGAAAACTATTAAATTGTGGCAAGTTGTAATTATATTTCAAAGAGAGGATTAATTTCGATGGAGGTTACACATCAATAAGGGATAAGTAAACTTTCTTAGGCATCCATATTGAAATTTTTAAGTTCTTAGATGGGGCGTCCAATATTGGAGAATAAAATGTTACCATTGATGTTCCATTAGGGATCAAAAATCTCATCAGAGCATCCAGAAAGTCAAAAATTGGATAGGCTATGTGCTAGGTGCCCATGTGGGATTCTTGTAATTCTATTTAATATTTTATTATGTCTTTTGGTTGTCCATAAAGAGGGGAATGGGTTTTTTAGGTGGTTTTGTACATCTGTTTTGGTTTACCATTCATGGTTTTACCTCCCATATTTTTTATAAATTCGAGCCATGAGATGGTAGTTTCAAGGTTAAGTTCTTGCAAGTATCTAGGTGTTGTTTGGATTATTAGAGATCAGTAGTGGAGTGTATTATTGTATACTCTCATTCAAATATTATAATATACTTTCCCTCTTTTCTCATGTGGGTTTTTTTCTTGAAACGGTTTCTCCACGTAAATTTTGTGTCACATTTTGTTTATTTTTTTATATTGTGATGTATGTTGCAATCACATGTTTAAATTTGATTTGGTAATCTAATTTTTAGATCTAAATTCACATTGTATCTTTCCTTCACCTTTTGTTCAACATCTAGTAGCATTAAACCACCCACTTAAATATTTTGGCATAGTTGGTTTTTCCCCACAATACACAAAACACAAGATATGTTTGTTTCCATATTTGCACTATAGTTAAATGACACTTTTTATAACAATGCATTCATTGTTGGTGGTTCTCGCCCACAAAAGGATATAAAAGTCATGGAAAATCCTAACCAGGGAATTGGACATTCCAGCAGGTGACTAACGTCTTCTCATGGTCATTCATTTACTTTGTCAAACCAGGGAACGTATACTTGAAATGGAGCAGCACTATATGTGCACTAAGAACCAATTTTAGCCACAACCTACTAGAAATGAATGCATGAAAGGAATTCTATTTCTGGTGCAAGAACGTAAAAGAAAGCCTTATCAACTTAAGCATAACTTAGTTAAAGCAGAAATCATAACAACTATTTTTGAGGAACAAACCATGAACTGGTCTTATGCTGCAAGAACAAACACAAGGATGGATTCCTTATGCTGCAGGAATAATACAAGACTGAGTTTGCGCTAAACTTCCTGGAATGAAATCCTAACTAATAAACAATAGGAAATAAACTACTAACTAAAGATACTTACTAAGTGGGCCCCCTTAGCAAGCATCAACCAACTATGCAAGAATTGAACTCAAAACTTCATCAGCCTTTTATTCATAACTCAGAATCACATACATGGTTGTTTTGCTTGTAAGAAAATTAACACAAAACTCTATTCATCATTATAGCACTGCTCTTACATACTCTATAATGTTTCTACTCTCCAGTCTAATCTCTTTAACCTTTTTAATCCTCTCATCTTGTTCACTCACGTAGGAGGAACATTTATTTATAGAAAAATAGCAAACTAACTAACTTGACAGAGAAAGATGCGGACGTAGATGCTTCCTAATTCTGAGGAACAGATTTCCATAAATGAAAATATATCTATCCAACTGATTTGGAGAGAATCTAGCGCTCAACTCTTCCTAGATTGATGACCATTTAGATCTCCTCCCGATGACTTGGACAGAGCGTCTTCGCAGGAACAATATCCTTGGTGTCGTGGTGGAAATGGTCTTTACTTCATAACCGAGGTTTGCTACACTTGACTTGTTCATACTATCTTTAACAACCTGTGGAACACATGGCAACAAAGGCGAAAGAAAGCATACATATAATAGCACGATACTTATCATTAATCACACACATTAAATTCATCTCATTTATCCAAAAACCACACGTATCATATCAGTCAATTGGGAGGTCAAACAGGGCCATGAATATAGACATATGGAGATATTAAGCTGTAGAAATATAGGAATGCATTGTCATAGGATACTACCCGATTTAAGATAAAAGTTTATAATCACAGAGTTCAAAACAACCATTAGAAAGAGTAAAAGGTATTTAAAAGTACATCATGATATTCAAATAATGAGCATATTTTAGGTTCATCATTTTCCCCCTACTTATGCTAATGTTGGTCCTCCAGCATTAACCTTCCTAGTTGTTTCCCTGAAGTTGGTAGAAGTAGCATTTCCTTGCATTGCAATCCCAAACTTGTAGTAGAAGCCTCTATAATTCTGCCACCTTGCATACCTGCAAGCTTCATTGGTTTCATTAATATATGTGGCCAGATATGGGTACAGTGGCCACATCAAAACAGGGGGGTGAAATGTCAATGGCAACCATAGTTCAAACCTCTCTTAGAGACCTAGCTGTATGTATCTCTCTGATCTTCTAATGGCTGCTCTGAAATTCAAAGGACTATGAGGCTCAGACTTTCTTAGGCCAACTGTTAATTTCTCCCATCTAGTTCTGATTCTGAAAGATGAGTGTTTCCAAAAATAAGTATGGTTGACCTTTAAATTCATCATATACCTGTTTTCTGAGATCAAATATCCTTATTCTTGTTGCAGGATCATAAAACCCATATGTAACAGAAAACCAAGTTCTAAGAACTGTTTGAGGATCGGAGCTTTCTGGCCTCAGGGGAATTGGTTCTTTCCTTTCAGCTTCCTCATAATCTTCTAATTGTTTCCCATAATTGATCTCATTAGCCGCCCAGGACATAAATGACCTCAAATGAATGTCGCCAATGTAAAGGAGCGGATTCCACTCTGTTTCAAAAGGTATTAATAAACCATGTAAATAAAATTCACACATAGAATTCCTTAACCAATTAGGTGATGTTTGATAGGCATCATACAATTCTTTAGCAGAATGAATGACAGGATCCAGATTTCTGGAAATTCTTATTAATTGAAACCATAAAAACTGCTCTTTTAGACACATTGCATACACCCTGGGTGGTGGTCTACATTCCATGATTTTCCCAACTACTCTTATCATGTCATTCATTTTCCCCTTGATTTTTTGGATTTCCTGCTTTTGATTTTCAATTTCCTTCTTCAATTTCTTTTTCTCCTCTTCCCACAGACTTTATTGCATCTCAGTTTTGGCAACATGATGGAAACTCAAGGTTTGAAGTGTCACAGGCCTCTAGGCAATTTTGAGATATTCTAAGTACTCAATCAGTAATGTTCTCTTATACACAACTAATGCACGACAAGGTTCTGTGGGCACTAGTGTTTCATTGAATAACTTAGTTTGTTTAGGTTCTCTTTCTCACTACTCAGGAGGGGATTATACCTCTCCTGAAACTATCTCAACTGCCTTTGCCAAATCATTAAGGCTTGGCATCATCTTTTCATCACTACAACCCTGCTGCATTTCCTCAACTTCCTCATTTTCTGTTTGTAACTCTTCAGGAATGATAGAGGGACTGTTATTAACATTCTCAGATACACTCTGAGAATCCACATGACCAAATCCCTCAGATTCCTTTGAAATAATTATAATTTCAGGTTGGATGGGTGTTGAGCCAGTTTTACTTTGTTTCCTTGTTGAAACTCTTCTGGGCAATGTAGTAGGTGCAAGAGGTTCTTTTGCGGATTTTCTCTTTTTAACTTGCCTAGGAGGTTCGGACTCAGCAGAAGAGGGTGATGACGAAACTGTGGTGACTACAGGTGTTGCTGCAGGAAAAAGTTGGGTAGCATATTTTCGCTTTATTGTTTGAGGGTTTGCTTCAGGAGTATGCTCAGCACTAGATGGTTTGCCTATTTTTGTTTTCCTCTTTTCTTTCCTTGTAGCAAACCTGGTTTTTATTTGGATAGAGGGCTCAGGTGTAGAGGCTACAGGACTAGGTGTTGTAGGAATAGATAATTCATGCTCTGCTTCCCTACTTGTAGACTCTAATTTCTTTCTCTTTTTCTTGGGTTGAGTAGGGAGTGTTTTGGGAGGTTCAGGAGGTTGCAGTCCTTTCTGGGCAGAAAATTCTTGCCAAGAAAGGGGTGATGCATCTCTCAAAGAATGCTCAATTAAAAATTTGATTAGGGCATGATGGGTTATGGAATTATCTTTACCCTTCTGAGTTTCACAGGCACTGTGCTCCAAAAGATTTAACAAGAAATTTGGGACGTTGACAACTAACCGGTGCCTCATATGACTTAACAGTTTAAAATGGTAGGAATGCAAATAAAAAAAGCGTCCTTCATAAATCAAATACCTGATTATGAAAGAAGCATATTCTGAATATGGATAAGGCAATGAAACCCGTTTGCATCCTTGCTTTGAAACCTCCAAGGGTCCATCTGTTGGCAATGTGAATTCCGCCCTGGAAGAGACAGCATCCATTCCTGAAGGGAAATTTTCTCCTACTACTGGAAGTCTTGTTACTTTAGCAATTCTTTCCTCTGTTATAGCAACTGTTAAACCCCATACTGTAGCCTCTCCTTCTGAAAGAGTTCTCAGAAATTCACCTGCAGCTTCTTCATCGAAAAAATCTATCCTCAAGAAATAGTTCAACCATCCATAAATACTGAATGCTTGAACCACCTAAGGATCTTATGTTAAGGCCTCATGAGCTGCTAGCTCATGTCTTACCAGCTGACCACCCATATTCAAAAAAATTGACTCTGCTAAATATCCCTGAAACTTAACCTCTTCTGAAAATTTGAAAAACACCTTTTTCCTGCTCTGTTTCTTTTCTTTCTTTTCTCCCAAAAGCAGTTAACTTGCTGATAAGGAAAAAGCATGCATTCACTCGCATTCATTCTTGGGAAGTACAATTTAAAAAAATAAATTATCAAACGTGGCATTGGCAAAAGAAAAAGGTTTGAAACAAACAATCCCTTCCCCCTACTTAAGATTTGACATGTGTCCTCACATGTGTGAAAGGATAGGCGAAGAATGAGCAGTAATGACTAATAGACACTTGTAATAAATGAACAAATAAAATAAATAAATGATGTGACAAATGAAAAGAGTATCGCCTACCTTATATTAAATGCTCATGGATGTTGGAAGATATCACAACACAGCTAGAAATGACTGCTTGAAAAAGAGATCATGAATGGTGGTGGTATGGTAAAATGGATGACATGGATGGGTGATGTAGACAAGAAAGGTGAAATGATAGATGGTGATGGATTGTGATGGAGAAAGTGGTTTTCATGAAAAGAAAACCTTTATTATGGACATACAACATAGTGTTCAAAGAGATGCTACGGGAAGAAGACCGAAGCCTTTCGCTGCATGAGGATCAGTGGCTGCATCCGAAACAAACTGTTTTATACATTGGTCTTTTGATGCAGGCTTATGGTACAACCGAAGACGATGTCTATTAACCAGCAGTTTGAAGCGGGTAGGATCGATTGTTGCAAACTGAACCGAACCATTTTCAAATACATTTTCAATTTCATACAGACCAAGCCATCTTGTTGTAAGCTTACCTTGATTCTCTTTATACCTGGAGTCATAGAGTAGGGCCCAATCACCAATGGAGAAATGTTTTGTGCGGATATTGTGGTCATGCCATTTCTTTCTTTGTTGTTGTATTGCTTCAGTGTGCTGGAGGGTAGCCTTCCTCATCTCATCCAATGCATTTAACTGTAGTAGGCATTCCTTTTGTGCTTCTGAAAGATCAATTTGAAGCTAAAGTGCAGTCTGTAAAGTCTTATGCTCAAATTCTATTGGCAACATAGCAGTTTTACCATAAAATAACTCAAAAGGGGTAAACCATGTAGTTGTTTTCCATGTTGTCCTATAGGCCCAAACTGCTTCTAGAAGATGACTACTCCAATCTTTCTTGTGTAACTGGACTATTTTTGTAAGGATTGCCTCCTGTTCTCTGTTAGTTACCTCTGCCTGACCATTGGCTTGAGGGTGATAGGGGCTTGATTTTATGTGCCTGATCTTGTAGTCATTCATCAATGCAGTGATCAAGTTTGAAGTAAATTGAGCTCCCTGATCAGTAACAAGTTTTCTAGGTACTCCAAATCTGGTAAAAAAAAATTCATAAAGGAACTCAGCAACCTTATTGTCACGTACATGTGTCATTGCTTTTACTTCCACCCATTTTGTCACATAATCAGTGCAAACTAAAATGTAGGATTTTCCATTGGATGGAGGATCAATTGGCCCAACAAAATCCATTCCCCACTTATCAAAGGGAGTAACCACCACTTGTGGATATAGGGGCATTTCATCAGACTTCGTTGGTCTCCCCATTCTTTGACATCTGTCACATTTTCTAGTGTAGGCTATAGCATCTTTGTGTAGTGTGGGCCAATAGTACCTATATTAAGCACTTTCATTGATATTCTTTTAGATGCAAAGTACCCACCACATGGCTCATCATGACAAGCATGCAGAATGTCATATGTCTCATCTTCTCTGACACACCTTCGCATGACTTGGCCAGGCCCTGTGTAAAACAAACAGTCTGCAATCCATGAAAAGTTAAAACTTTTCTCAATCAACAGCTTCTTATCCTTTGGTGAGAAGTGAGCTGGTATTTTGCTGGTTGCTAAGTAATTTGCAATATCCACATACCATGGTGTTTGAGCAGCAATAAAAAATAGATTTTCATCAGGAAAACTATCATCAATTACCTCAGATGTGGCAGGTGTAGTTGTTTGAATTCTTGACAAGAAATCAACCACCACATTTGCCCTGCCTGGTTTGTCAATAACTGTGATATCAAATTCTTGCAGCAATAGCAGCCACCTTGCTAATCTACCAGATATGGCAGGCTTATTCATAAGGTACCTTATTGTTGCATGGTCTGTATGAACAAATATTTGATAACCAATGACATAATGCCGAAATTGTTCAGAGCATAGACAACTGCCAGCAATTCTTTTTCTATGACAGTATAGTTTAATTCTGGGCCTTGAAGATTTTTTTTGATGAAATAGATGGCATGCTCAATGGAATTCTCCTTCTATCCTAACACTGCCTCTATGGCATAATCAGAAGCATCTATGTGTATATGAAAGGGAAGACTCCACTTTGGTCCTTGAAGAACAGGAGCTTTAGTAAGTCCTTAAGCTGCAAGAAATATTTGTCATAAGCCTCAGTCCAGTTGAATTCACAATCCTTAGTCAATAAGGCATACAGGGGACTGGCTATTTTTCTAAAATCCTTAATGAATCTTCTATAGTATCCAGCATACCCTAAGAAGCTTCTAACATCTTTTTGTTTCATAGGTGTTTGCAAAGTTAGAATAACTTCTATTTTTGCAGGATCAACCTGAATTCCTGCTGGAGAGATGTGATGGCCTAAAACAATTCCCTTTTGCATCATTATAAAACACTTTTCACTATTTAAAAACAAATTATGCTCCTTACATCTTTTCAACACTTTCTCCAAATTTGACAATGCTTCTTCTTAAGTTACTCTATAAGTGGTGAAGTCATCCATGTAGATCTCCATAGAATCATGAGAAATGTCAGCAAAAATACTAATTACTGCCCTTTGAAATGTTGCAGGGGCGTTACATAGGCCAAAAGGTAGGACAGAGTAAGCAAAAAGTCCCCCATGGACAAGTAAAGGTTGTTTTGTCCTGATCCCCAGGGGCAATTTTAATTTGATTATACCCACTATATCCATCTAAAAATGAGAAATACTTTTTACCAGACAATGAGTCCAGTACTTGATCGACAAATGACAGTGGAAAGTGATCATTTTTAGTTGCAGTATTCAGCTCCCTATAATCTACACAAACTCGCCATTTCCCACCTTTTTTAGGAACAATCACCAATGGAGATACCCATTGACTGTCTGAGATAGGGTAGATGAAACCAGCATCAAGCAACTTTTGGAGTTCATTTTTAACTATTTCCCTGAGTGTTGGGTTTATCCTTCATTGAGGCTGCCTAACAGGAGAACAATCTTCTTTAATATATATCCTATGAGTACACATTTGAGGATCTATTCCCTTCATATCCCCATATTCCCATGCAAAATCTTTGTGTTGATCTTGTAGCATTTTAACTAGGCTAATTTGTTGAGATTTAGGTAGTTGATTGTTGATATTCAGATAGTGGCTTGGAGATAGCTCAATTTGTTTGGTAAGATCATTCATGGAATCTACTAGCAAAGGTGGTGTCTGTATTTCTTGTGGGAGCAAATGTTGATAGACTGCAGGGATTTTAAATGGTGATTTTTCAGGATTTAGCTGTTGCAGGAAGCACTGTTGAGGACAGTCATTTAAAACAAATGGGCTACTTATGTCAGAATTGGACTACAAAATTTGGAAAAGCAAGTGATCCTCACTCTGAATTTGGGAGAACGGGTTAGTTTGCAGCATCATTAAGTGAGCCAATGAACAGACTTCTTCTATTTCTTCACCCAAATCTGGCCAAATTGGGTGAGACAAATTTGGCTGAGGTTTAGCAGGTGGGTATAAAGCCAATTTCTTTGTTGAATGACCATCAGAGATTGTCATGTTTCCTGAACGACATCCTATAAAAGCATCAGCTATGGCTAACCATGGTCTACCTAGAATAATAGGATATCCTCCCAAGGTTGCCTTAGTGGACAATATGGTGAAATCTGTTGGGTATTCCCAAGACTCAAGGTTGACAATTATATCTTCTACCATACCATCAGATGTTACAGTGGAACTATCAGATAGCTGCAGGATGGTAGGTGTAGACCTAATGGTTAGGATATTCAAATATTCCATAGTAGGCTTGGTCATTACATTAATGGCTGCACCAAGGTCAACTAAAACATTTTTTACCATCTGACCATTAATATTGACTTGTACCACAGGACTTCTAGGGTCAGCATATTTTGGTATGACTACCTTTCCTAACATAATATCTGTCAAATGTCTTAGAACATGGATAGTTTGGGGGTCCTTTTTCTTTCTTCCAGGTTTCTTCAAACAAGCCTCCTTAATGGCTTTCCCATAGATTGGAACATCTTTAATGGCTTGAAAAAGAGGGATTTGAATGTGTACATTTTTTAGCTAATCCAAAATATCAAAGGTAGGCTCTTCTATAGACTTAGGTGTATTGATTTGCAATCTCTGAGGAAAAGGTGGTTTTACTGGATGTTGCAGGATAGGCTCCTTAGAGGCATTATCTGATATAGGTATTTGTTCTGCAGGACCAGTCAGTTGTTCAGCAGAGGGAGGATCTTGAATTTCAGTAATTACTGGTGGTTGTGGAGCAGGTAGGGTGGTTCCAGACCTGAGATGTGTTAAGTTTTCAATGGCAGATATCTAAAAGCTAAATGCAGATTTTATCAAATAAACCAGAAGTAAAACACACAGAAAAATAACACAGAGAATTTAACGTGGTTCACCCAATGTGGGCTACATCCACCAAACCGCAGCCATCCAATGATATTATTAACCAGTGCAAAACCCTATTACACTATCGCGAATAATCACCTGTTTCTTATAATACTGTAACTCTATCCCAAACCCTTTATAAATTAGGGTTATACAAAATCGGGGTTTTTTTCCCTTTTTGTGATTTTTCCCTTTTTCAGTAATTTCACGAAAAAGCAAGCCAAAAATTTTTCTCGGGGGCTACCACCCCCGAACACCCGCCCGGGGCCCGACCCGGCCCCGGACCCCAGCGAGGATACATGAAGAGTGTACAGTATAGAATGATCAGTCGCCACATACCAACAATCTCCCACTTGGAGACTGATCAGGCTCCACACCTAAATAATCTCCCACTTGGAGACTGAACCTGGACAACACCGCTGCACTTACAGCTCCCACTGGAAATAAGCACCTTGGACCCTACTGCTTTCTTATACTTTAATTCAACCTTGAAGGCCAACCGAAGCCGAAGAGGAGCTCAGCTTCTCCCTTATCACCGCCTTAGTAAACATATCCGCTGGATTTACATCTGTATGTATCTTTGCCAGCTTTACCTATCCATCCTCCATCACTGACCAAATGAAATGATACCTCAACTATATGTGTTTGGTTTTAGAGTGCAAAGCAGAATTCTTTGCAAGATGTATAGCACTCTGGCTGTCTGTGAACAAGTAATTTTCAGCCTGTTGTTTTCCCAACTCTTCCATGAAAAATTGCATCTATATCATCTCCTTTGTTGCCTCTGTTGCAGCCACATACTCTGCCTCTGTGATGGATAAAGCAACCACCTTTTGCAATCGAGATATCCAGCTTACTGCTGTCCCACCAACGGTAAATACATAACCTGTGGTACTCCGCCTGGTATCAATATCCCCTGCCAAATCTGAGTCAACATAGCCTTTTAAATCTATATTAGAGCCCTCAAAACATAAATATTTATCTGGTGTACCTCTCAAATACCTGAAAATCTATTTTACTGCATTCCAATGCTTAATTCCTGGATTACTCATATACCGGCTAACAACTCCTACAGCATGTGCAATATCTGGTCTCGTGCATACCATGGCATACATTAAACTACCTACAGCTGAAGCATATGGTACCTATTTTCTGTGTTTCCTATCTCTTGTAATCTTCATACCAATGATTTGTTTTGCTGCCCCCAAATCCTTCATAGCAAATGAATTTGCTAACTGTTGTTTTAACTCCTTTATGTGATCCATGTTAGACCCCGCTACAAGCATATCATCAACATATAAACATAAAATAATGTAGCTATCTTCACCTAGCATCTTAAAATAAACACAATGGTCTGAATTACACCTGTTATAACCTTGCTCAGCCATAAAACTATCAAATTTAAGATACCATTGTCGAGGTGCTTGCTTCAAGCCATATAAGCTTTTCTTCAATCTGCACACTAGTTTCTCCTTACCTTTGACCTCAAATCCTTGTGGTTGTTCCATATAAATTTCCTCTTCCAAATCACCATGGAGAAAGGCAGTTTTAACATCAAGTTGTTCTAAATGCAAATCTTCAACAGCCACAATACTTAACACAGTACGAATAGAGGTCATTTTAACAACTGGAGAAAATATTTCATCAAAATCAATACCTTGTTTCTATGCAAATCCCTTTACAACTAATCTGGATTTAAATCTTTTCTTACCTCCATCCTCCTCTTTCATCCTATAAACCCATTTGTTTGCTAAAGCCTTTTTACTTGCAGGCAACTTGCATAATTCTCAAGTCTGATTTTTCAGCAAGGAGTCCATTTCTTCTTCCATTCCATGCTCCCACTGAACCTTGGTATCCACTTGCATAGCTTCATGATAACATTCTGGTTCACCAGCATCAGTTAATAGAATAAAGTACAAAGAGGGAGAAAATCTTTCTAGAGGTCTACTTAACCTTGAAGATCGCCTAACATTCACTGGAGTTTGTGGTATTTCTTGTTGCTGTTGTTGCGGAGCATGAGGAACCACTGGAACATTGTTGTTTGTAATATCATCCAGCACTTCATAATCCTGTTATTTCTTCTCATGTTGCTGCAATAGATCTTTGTACAATATTTTCTCATTGAATATGACATCCCTGCTTCTCACAATTTTCTTATTTTCAAAATCCCAAAGCCTATAACCAAATTCATCTATGCCATATCCAACAAATATACATTTCTTTGATTTTGCATCAAGCTTGGTTCTATTTTCAGAATCTACATGTGCAAATGCTTCACAACCGAAGGTTTTCAGAAAAGAATAACTCACCTTCTTACCTTTCCATGCTTCCTCTGGAATACCACAACCCAAAGGATTAGATGGACCTCTATTAATTAAATAAACAGCAGTGTTTACAGCCTCTGCCCACATGTTTAAAGGCAACCCAGCATGCAATCTCATAGTCCGTGCACGCTCCATTATTGTTCTATTCATGCGCTCAGCCACTCCATTTTCCTGTGGAGTCCTTGGAACCGTTTTCTGCCTACGAATACCATTAGAGGAACAATAATCTTCAAACTCTTTGCTGCAATACTCACCACCATTATCAGATCTGAGACATTTCAACTTTTTACCTGTCTCATTCTCAACCAAGCTTCTCCATTTTTTAAAAGTTTCAAATACATCAGATTTTTGTCTAATGAAATAAATCCATACCTTCCTAGTTGCATCATCGATGAATGTGACATAATAATGAGAGCCACCGAGAGAAGATACCTGAGTTGGTCCCCATACATCCGTATGCACAAGCTCCAATTTCTCATCCTTTTTTTGTTTCCCATCCTTGAGAAAACTAACTCTCTTTTGTTTGCCATACACACAACTTTCACAGAAATCCATGTTAACACATTTTAGACCTGGTAAAGCATTCTTTGAATGAAGTACTTTCATACCTTTTGCACTCATGTGACCAAGTCTGTTATGCCATAGTACTGATTCAGAATTTGCAGCAACTATCTGATTTTCTTCCTGCTGAACTGCAGCAACTGTTCCTGAACATTGATTTTTATCTGCAATAGCTAAAGTAGAAGGAACAGTATGACCTGTACAAAGATATAAGGTGCCTACTTTCACACCTTTTGCTACTACTAAGGCACCTTTTGTAACCTTCCAATTTTTATCACTAAATGTAACAACACAACCTTCATCATCTAGTTGCCCTGCAGAAATTAAATTTCTTTTTAGCTTTGGAACGTGCCTTACCTCATGTAGTAGCCAATGATTCCCATTCTGCAACTTGATCTTGATTCTTCCCTTTCCAACAATCTGACAGGGTTCATTATCTCCCAAATAAACTAGCCCAAAATCCCCTTGGACATAATCAAGAAAATAATTTCTATGGGGCGTAGCATGAAATGAAGCCCCTGAATCTAACACCCAAGAATCATCAGCATTATCAAGAGAAAGAATCAAAGCATCCTCATCAAATTTATTACTTACCACATTTGCCTCTTTATTTCCTTCCTGTTTGTCTCCTTCTTTATTTTTTCGAGACCAACAATCTTTCTTTACATGCCCTGGCTTACCACAGTACCAGCAATCCCTCTTGTCTCTAGATTGGGACCTTTTGTCCCTTGATTTTCCTTGTGACTTCCCACGACTCCCAAAATTGTTTCATCTCTCATTTGTTCTGCCCCTGCTTTCTGCATTCAAAACACTGCCTGATGTGGATGTTCCACCTAAGCTTTTCCTACAAATTTCCTCGCTCAAAATAACACCAACAACATCATCAAATTTCAATGTATTTGAACCAGAAACATAATTGCTAACCGCCATTACCAAGCTATTCCAGCTTTCAAGCAAAGAACACAAAATCAAAAGAGCCCTAACTTCTTCATCAAAGTTAACTTTTACAGAAGTTAATTGACTGGTAACCGTATTAAATTCATTCAAATGATCAGTAACTGATCCACCTTCTACCATTTTCATATTAAATAAACGCTTCATAAGAAATACCTTATTCGAAGCAAAAGGCTTTTCATATAACTTTGCTAGGGTTTCCATCAACTCTAGAGTTGTCTTTGTTGTTGTAATATTGAACGCCACCGATTGTGTCAGGCATAAGCGAATACTGCCAAGTGCCTTTCTGTCCAAAATATCCCAGTCCTCATCCGTCATTGCTGTGGATTTCTTGGTTTTCCCTTCCAATGGCCGCCATAAATCCTTCTGATAGAGATAGTCCTCCATCTGCATCTTCCATAACTGATAGTTCTGCCCATTGAACTTATCAACCTTCATCTTACCCTCGTCTGCCATTGCTCCCACTTAACTGTGAGACTCCCACTCAACCGTGAGACTTTCCTGCAAACGATAATCGAAAACAACCCGCTCTGATACCACTTGTTAGGTTTTTAATGGCAGATATCTAAAAGCTAAATGCAGATTTTATTAAATAAATCAGAAGTAAAACACACAAAAAAATAACACAGAGAATTTAACGTGGTTCACCCAATGTGGGCTACATCCACCAAACTGCAGCCATCCAATGATATTATTAACCAGTGCAAAACCCTATTACAATATCACGAATAATCACCTGTTTCTTATAATACTGTAACTCTATCCCAAACCCTTTATAAATTAGGGTTATACAAAATCGGGGTTTTTTCCCTTTTTGTGATTTTTCCCTTTTTCGGTAATTTTGCGAAAAAGCAGGCCAAAAATTTTTCTCGGGGGCTACCGCCCCTGAACCCCCATTTTCGAATGGTCAATCGCCACATACCAACAAGATGGATATCATTAGTATTCAGGGCATAGGTTGGATACTGGTTGGCTTCTGCAAAATACATAGGTTGTTGTTACTGCTGCTTATTATTAGGATTTGGCAATGGTTGAGCAGGCATAGGAATTTGTTTTGGAGGACCATTATTTGTTGCAGGTGCTGCAGGGGGAGGCATTAGGGCCTGAGTTTGTGGTTGTTGAAGCTGCAAAAAGCCAAGAGATTGGTTCGGCCATTGTTGAGCACCTCTCCATTGAGAATTCTGCTGCTAGTTACCTTGGGGTCAAGCCCATTGTCCTTATGGGTGCTGCCAACCTCCTTGAGGAGATTGCCATTGTGAATTTGGATAGTTAGGCCATTGTGGTTGAGAGTTATTCCATGGTGGTGATGGGCCATATGTAGGTTGCCATTGGTTACTATAATTAGAGTAAGGATTACCAAAAGTTAGAAGGTCTTGATGCATACCTTGTCTTTGAGCCCATGGTCGCCTTTGTGCAACGTAGAATACTTGTTCATCATCACCCTCTACTGCCTTAAAGTCAGTAGGTAATTGCTTAGCCTCCATGTTAGCCACCATCTTACATCTGCAGTCACGCTTTTTTTGCTGACAATGTGGATAGAACTCAGCCAAGATTGCTTCAGCTTCCTCATGTTTCTTTCGAGCTTGCATAGTATCCAACTGTGTAGCCATATTATTTATGATATCTTGCTTGAAATCAGACAGCAAATTTGAAATCTCCATCCATGAAAGTCCATTATTAGAAGCCTTTCCCATTGTGGCCTGATGACCTCTTCCCTTCTTGACACTTGCTCAAGAGTAATTGCAGCATATGTTCTTAATATCATCCCAAGGCACTTGGGTTATATCTCCTCCTCCCATTAAATCCAAAGCATCAATACAGGAATCATTGATTCCCTTTAGAAAAAGTAATTTCTGAGATTCTTCATTGAGAGTATGGTCTGAATTCTTCTTCAAGGAAAACAAAAACCTTGAGACATAGTCTTCCAAGCTTTCATCCTCCTTTTGCTGAATTCGGAATATATCATCACCCTTACTACCACTCTTTCAATATTCCTTATATTTCTCAAGAAACTTTGTTTGCATGAGTGCCCAACTATCAACAGCATTCCTCCCCAGACTCATGAACCATCTTAGAGCTCCCTCCTTCAAAGTAGCAGGAAACAACTTCAGCTTGTGACCATCTGTGGTATAATCATAACTTCGACAGAGGATGTCAAACTCAAACAAGAAAGTGTCTGGGTCCTCTGTAACTAGTACATAGAACTTGGGAAGTAATGAAGAAGGAATATTTTTGAGGTTATCATTATCTTGCTGGGAAATAATAGGGAATTCAAAAGCAGGAGGTCGATTAGGTGGATTTTGTGCCATATCTGTTTGATGAAGTATCAGAGCAAATGGATTTTCCTGGGGTTCTTCGTCAGCAAGGTCAAAGGGAAATTCAGCAAGTGGGTCTTCAGCAAATGGATTGATATCTTGGTTTCCTTCTTCCTCAAATAGATTATAAGCTGGTTCAAAATCATTATCAGTGAAGGAAGGGTTTGGTAAGAATCTCCCTAGAGCGTCTCTTCTTCTATGCATGTAACGGACTTAACTGAAAATTGAAGGATTTGAAAATTCCTGAATAAACACACTAAGCTACTACCAACAATGACTATGATAGGTTCTTAGCTTGACACCATCCTCGGCAACGGCGCCAAAAATGGTTGTCGCCCACAAAAAGATATAAAAGTCATGGAAAATCCTAACCTGGGAATTGGACATTCCAGCAGGTGACTAACATCTTCTCATGGTCGTTCATTTCCTTTGTCAAACCAGGGAACGTATACTTGAAATGGAGCGGCACTGTATGTGCACTAAGAACCAATTTTAGCCACAACCTACTAGAAATGAATGCGTGAAAGGAATTCTATTTCTGGTGCAGGAACGTAAAACAAATCCTTATCAACTTAAGCATAACTTAGTTAAAGCAGAAAACATAAAAACTATTTCTGAGGAACAAACCATGAACTGGTCTTATGCTGCAAGAACAGACACAGGGATGGATTCCTTATGTTGTAGGAACAATACAAGACTAAGTTTGCGATAAACTTTTTGGAATGAAATTCTAACTGATAAACAACAAGAAATAAACTACTAACTAAAGATACTTACTAAGTGGGCCCCCTTAGCAAGCATCAACCAACTATGCCAGAATTGAACTCAAAACTTCATCAGCCTTTTATTCATAACTCATAAACACATACATGGTTGTTTTGCTTGTAAGAAAACTAACACAAAACTCTATTCATCATTATAGCACTTCTCTTACATACTCTGTAATATTTATACTCTCCAGTCTAATCTCTTTAACCTTTTTAATCCTCTCATCTTGTTCACTCACGCAGGAGGAACATTTATTTATAGAAAAACAGCAAACTAACTAACTTGATAGAGAAAGATGTGGACGTAGATGCTTCCTAATTCTGAGGAACAGATTTCCATAAATGAAAATATATCTATCCAACTGTTCGAAGAGAATCCAATGCTCCACTCTTCCTAGATTGATGACCATTTAGATCTCCTCCCGATGACCCAGACAGAGTGTCTTTGTGGGAACAATATCCTTGGTGCCGTGGTGGAAATGATCTTTACTTCAGAACCAAGGTTTTTTGTGCTTGACTTGTTCATACTATCTTTAACAACCTGTGGAACACATGGAAACAAAGGCGAAAGAAAGCATACATATAATAGCACGATACTTATCATTAATCACACACATTAAATTCATCTCATTTATCCAAAAACCACACGTATCATATCAGTCAATTGGGAGGTCAAACAGGGCCATGAATATAGACATATGGAGATATTAAGCTGCAGGAATATAGGAATGCATTGTCATAGGATACTACCCGATTTAAGATAAAAGTTTATAATCATAGAGTTTAAAAAAACCATTAGAAAGAGTAAAAGGTATTTAAAAGTACATCATGATATTCAAATAATGAGCATATTTTAGGCTCATCAGTTGGCATGGTCAAAATGTCTGGATTTGACCACAAGAAAGATAGGTTAATGTGGAGGGATCCAATATCCACATATAGATTGAGACAAAACATTCACATGCATCATGAGCCCTGAGAGCTACTCCATCATAGTTTGACATTCTTTTCTCTTAGGACTCACGAGACATTGTGTCATAATAGTGTAGCCTAGATGGATTGAGTGACCCGAGGAACCAATGGAAACCTCCTATAGTGTTAACCCACCTACTCATATATGTTTCCATAGTCAATATGGCCCAATGATGCAAGACATATATATGCATGTTTTCATGTCTACATTGCTCTCAACCAAGGCTTTTTGTAAGAATGCATTTGTTGTCAACATGGTCAAAATGTGGATTTGATCAAAACTAAAAGAGGTTAATGTGGAGGTACCCCATGTAACATCTCTAGGTGTCACAAGGTTCAAGAACTACTCTATCATAGTTTGGAATTTTTTTCTCTAGGCCTCTTAAGAGACTACATTGCAATAGTGTAGCCTAGAAGGTTCAGGTGACCTGGGGAAAAAATAGAGTCCTCCCCTATAATTCACCTATATAATCAGATATTTTAACGTAGTCAATTTGGCCCCACAACATAGAAAATGAAGAATTTGGTGCTTCTTATTATTTTATTTCTAGTTGTGAACCCCTAAACCTGCAAATGCACAAGAGCAACAAACATGTTAAGTTTTTAGATCAAATGCATGTAAACAAGTATGAGAGATTCCCCATGAAATCCATCTATTCAAACTAAAATTAGGAAATGAAGAACACTATACAAGAAATGAAGTTTAATCCTAATTAAGCCAATAAATTAGTGATCCCATGGGGGAATTGGTGCCAATGAAGTGTTGCAATTGGCCCTTTCCCAATTCCTAAGTTGCAATGTTGAGTGATTGAGAAATGGTCAAATCTCCCAAAGAGATTTGAGCATAAACTTGTTACAAATTATGAAAATGGTGATAGGTTGAGTGAAATGGGAAAAATTGGCTCTCAATGTGAAGAGAGTAACTTTGTATGCAATTGTGGATGAGAAATGAGGAGAGAAGCCTCCAATTTATAACTTTCCATTTGGAAGAGCAAGTAAGATTTGAGCAATGTGGGATTAACTTTCAATCCAATGGTTGAATTTCACATGTCATAATGTGAATGGTTAGTGGTTGTGCACATTTTGGCCAAAGTGCCAATAAATGCATTTGGTTTGAATTTGAATTTGTGAGATGACTTGTTGAAGAGGGAAGAGAAATGGAGTTAATATCTCTTGGCTCAAGGCCAAGGACATGTAAGAGGCCTTAAATGCCTTGTTGGAAGGACCAAATCCACTTGGCCTTTTTGAATTCAAATAAGGGAATATTCCCTTTTGATGCCATGTGAGAGAAAATAGAGAATTAAATAAATCGAGGTAATTGATTTATTGTGCAACTTGAATTCTCTAGAGGATTTTAATGAGAGGGATTAACTTAATCATGGTTTTGATTAATTTAATGAAGAATTAGATGATGTGACAATTTAGACTTAAATTTATGAATTGATTTAAGTCAAGAATTGAGAGGAAAAGATTATTAAATAAATGATTTGATTTATTTAACTAAGGAGGGAAATATTAGATTAAATCAAATAAGGTTTAATTTATTTAATTTAATAAGAGGACTTTAGAGATTTTAATCAAATAAAATGATTTATTTAATTAAACAGAAATGTAAGGTTAATTAAATTAAATTGATTAATTTAATCAAAGGAGGTAATAGACCTAATCAGGTGAATAATGATTCATTAGATTAAGAGATAGAATTACGATGAAATGTTGAGAGTGTGATTCGGAGGAAATGATGTTGGTGATCAGGATCAAGTGTGCCAAACCAGAAATGTACATTTTCCATGTCTACACTAGTTTAGGAGGCTAGAAAATTGTTGAAACATAATGAAAATAGGGTTTTGTAGCTAAGTGAAGATCAAGTATGATTTTTAACCTCTCCAATGTGATCCTTATGCTAGCCACCTATAATTTGGTTTTTATGTCTTCCCTTATGTATTATAACCCTTCTTTTCCTTGATTTTTCTTATTTCCCATGTTTTGATGATAACATGAAATATTTATTCATTTATTTGAGACCTAACTTAACCTTTTTTTCTCAAACAAATTGGTTGATTCAGTGCATTAAATTGCACTAGAACTTCCTTGGTTTCCATGCCAAAATTCATAATTTTTTTATAAATAACCATTAATTAATCCTATTATGTTTCTTGGCATTCTCCCCAAAACTTCTTAAAAACTTAGAAATATACCTTCTTTCTCCTTGTTTCGTCATCCACGTTTTCCTTCCTTTCAAGCTATCACTATTGCATCTCTTATTTTTTGGAGCTTGGATCTATTATATCCATTGGAGATAATTTAAGCTTGGATAATTAGTTTATTAATTGAAGTCTTCACAATTTATTATTAGGTTCTTCATAGATTATTTCTTCCCATATGTGTGTTCCTTCGTTTTTCCTCTTATTGAATATGTTTTCTATAATATTCATTTCCATGGATCCCTTTATTTTTGTACTTCTCTTCCTTATTTATAACTCTTATTTCCATCTTTTTGTAAAAAAACCTTAAATCATGACAAGGTCTTAGGTGTATTTTCCCCTTTTGGTATAAATTCATTGGTCATGCAAAATACTCATTTGTCACAATTAATTAATTAGTACTTGGTTGAACCGAATAGTTATGGTTTTTTTTGTTTTTTGGGGGCTTTTATAATTTTGAAGGATTGTATAGAGAATTTATAACATGATCAAATAGTAATTATACATTTTTTAGAACAAGAAATAGTAGAATCAATTTTTAGGATTCATTAAAGACTTCTCAAATACAAATCTAGGCATGCTGTTTTAGGTGGATCAAGATATAGTAACAAGAGTCTTATTGGTCCATACTTTAATTAGGTATGCTATGATATTACCTTATAGTTTCAAGAAGCCTCAAGAGAGTGGATCGCCACTTTCTATGATGTATATAGGGTATGGGGTCTTTGTCTGAGGTGAAAAACTTATTTTAAATAATGTTATTAGTAAATCTTAAAGGATCTCATGGGAAATATACATGGGAAACACCTAGATAGAGGTTATGAAGGGTTTGTGATTTACAATAGGTCCTAACCTTGGTATTCCACATCTTTAGAAATGAATCATCATCATAATTTCCACTTGAATATCTAGTGACAAAAAGATGAGCATTCTTCTATACAACATGTAGAATAAGAAGTAGAATAAATGAAATCATTTAGGAAATTTTGGTTTTAAATTTTGTTTTATTAGTTCTTGTTCCTTGTGTTTGGATTACATGAGTTTACATATAAACATCTAGCATGTTTTGAAGCACCTAGTGGTTATATAAGAATAATTTTGTAATAGAAAATTGGAATGAAGTACAAAAACCTAATTTAGTCAACTATGTCAACTAAAATCATTTAGAAAATATTACTTTATTACCTCAAGTACAAAGTAAAAGTTAGTTCCAATAATTTTTCTCAACCCAAACAAATAATTTTAGTTGTAGAATATATATATCAACTTGACAATAAAATTATTTTACATTTACAATCAATTTGTCCATTTCTAGCTTCCAATTTGTAGATACAACAAGGTATAGGTATGAAATTTTCAAGATCTTCAAGAATCACCATGGTTGGATCACCATCATCTTACCTTTATTACCCTTCGTTCATCTACAATCAAAATAATAGGACCACCGAACAATCAAAACAAGACCCTAAGATTAATGAACAAAAGATAGAAGCTTGTTTCGTAAGATAAATCAAAAAACTACAACCAAACAAAAATATAATGCATAATTAGAACAACCCAATGAATATTTGTATGTATTCAAAAGATCCTTATAAATAAATTAGACACTTGAGTCAATAAATAATGAAAATATAAAAGAGGGCATTGTTAATTTGACTAATGTAGGATTCATCATAGCCAATCCTTTAGAGGAGGGAAAGAGGGATTAAACTTATTGTATAATTTTCATTCATAATAACACACTTAATCCAATAATCATGATCTTGGAATTAAGTATGCCTTGTTTTTTGTGATTTTCCCCATTATTTCATTCTTATTCCACCTAAATTATGTCTTTTATCTTGGATTATTTCTTTCATACTTTGTGTTATGTATATATCCGCTTAGGGCTTTCCCCTTCGTTTCACTTATCTTGTGATTCCAATCTAACAATCCCTTGAGTGGTTACTTTCATCCTAAGTGAAAATAATTTAGATATAATCTTATAGGAAGCATTCAAAAGAGTGATGGTCCTTTAACCACCAATAGACTACCCATTCTTGATTTTTGGCCTCTTCTTAGTAGCCACACAATTAAGAGTTTCATCCTATTTCTCCATCATTAAAATCTTTCCAAGGTATCAACTATATTCTTGATCAAATTTATTTATGATATAGTTGACCATAATATCTTCTAACACATGAATAAGGGGATCATTCAAGGAGGTTTCTATGAAGAGTAACATGTAGTGATCATTGAAGGTCCTTATATTTGAGATTGGTTTCTATGAAGAAGATTACCCTCACCCTTTATTATTGAGATACTATATTTATCGTCATCTTTTATCTAATGGGGGCATGATCTAATTTGAACACCCCTTACTTATAGGCATCTGAGCATTCGATGAGATCTATAGTGTTAGCCACATAGTATTAAACATTGATAACTTGATTTGACTAAGGATGGTGTTAATAAATTGGTGTTGGACAAAGCTTATGTACATACTACAAAGGAGGTTTCTTATAGACATGCATTGATGTTGAAGGGTAAGATTGAGAATCATTAGAGGACGGGGACAGAAATGAGGTGTTTGAATAGGGAAATATTTAATTAGGTGACCTTCATGATAACAATAGAAGTAATAATTAGGATTAAAAAGGTAATTGATGTCTTACTTGACTTCAAATTATACTCTAAAAAAATTGATAGACTCAATTTTGGTAGAGAGATGCATTGCAATATAGGACCAAATCTATATCCTAAGATTGAAAAATTGTCATTATTTTTTTCCCATATTTCATGCCCTAACCAACTAATAACATCATGGAGAAACAAAAAAAATTCTAGGTTAATGAAAGGAAATTCAATCCATGTTGGGTCATTAGATATTCCAAATGGGTGAAATTCAAAGTCCTAGAGTTGTACATAATTAGCTATTTGATAAATCACTAAGCAATCATAATGTAGAGTCACCTGAGCATGATTATGATCAATAAAGGTTCATGATATATACCCTTTTTTTAGTACCCTATTCATTTTTATTACCCACCATTTTCTTTCCTAGTTTATATGGGCTCATTTATAAAATTCTTGCACTAATGGAACCCCTTTAATAAATAAATAAACAATAGAGTAGGCGTTATAGTCTAAAAACTAACATCTATGATACCAAAAGGAAGATCAAAGGATATAATATTGTCTCTTTGATCAATTCATTTATTAGGGAATTCATCAATGCTCTCTCTTTTAATATTGTCCTATTGGACATCGCTTCCTAATATTTTCTTACTGCTGGAGTGAATACTAGTCTCGCAATGTGTAGAGAGATAATTTTGGAATGTGGAATATAGGTTTATTCAAGGGGGTTGTAAAGGAGGTTGAATTGGGGTTGGAAAGATCATATGGTGAATCATCCATAGAGTGCAATGAAGTGATGTTATCATTTGAATTTATAGTGTGGATCCTTTGCTCACTTGTTTTCATCTTCATGACTATGTGTTTGGGGTTAAGGGTTACTCTAGTTCAAACTCAATAGTGTCCATATTCTTTAGCACTTCAATTTTGATGATGATATATTTTGATTTACTTTAGATAAAATTATAACTAATAGAACTATTATCATTTTCTTTGGTTATAATATCGTATATTTGAGTTGCACTTGTTATAGTTTGGATATAATTTTATAATGTTGATTAATATTAGCTTGGCTAAGTGAGTGTAATGATTAAAAATCCACGATAATTAAAAAAATAGTGACAACTGTTGGTATGTGGCGATTGATCATGCTATACTGTACACTCTTTATTATTGTACACTCTTCATGTATCCTTGTCGGGGTCCGGGGTTGGGCTAGGCCCCGAGCGGAGGTTCAGGGGCAGCAGCCCCCGCGAAAAAAAAAATCACATTTTTTTCGCTTCGTCATCAGAAAAGAAAAATGCCAACTTTGTAAACCCAAAATCTGGAAGCTTCTAAAAGCTTTTTATAAGTTGTTGGGATGGGGAGTTGTAGTATGGCATTATTCGCGATATTGTAATATATTTTTCACTGGTTAATAAAATCATTGGATGGCTATGGTTTTGTGGATGTAGCCCAGATTGGGTGAACCATGTTAAATTCTCGGTGTTGTCTTGTTTTTGTTATAATTTTATGTGTGTTTTTTATTTCTCTATTTTATTGATCAAATCTGCATTTAACTTGTTAGATATTTTCCTTCTAACCCTAACAAGTGGTATCATAGCGGGTTGTTTTCAGTTATCCTCTATAGGAAGGTCTCATAGTTGAGTAGGAGTCTCACGGTTGAGTGGGAGCAATGGCAGACGAGGGTAACTTGAAGGTTGAGAAGTTCAATAGGTAGAACTATCAGTTATCAAAGATGCAAATGGAGGACTACCTCTATAAGAAGGATTTATGGCGGTCATTGGAAGGGAAAACCAAGAAACCCTCAGCAATGTCTGATGAGGACTAGGATATTTTGGACAAAAAGGCACTTGGCAATATTCGTTTATGCCTAGCACAATCAGTGGCATTCAATATTTAAAAAGAAAAGACAACTCAAGAGTTGATGGAAACCCTAGCAAATTTATATGAAAAGCCTTCTACTTCGAATAAGGTATTTCTTATGAAGCATTTATTTAAAATGAAAATGGTAGAAGGTGGGCCATTTGTTTTCATTTAAATGAGTTTAATACAGTTACCATTCAACTAACTTTTGTAAATGTAAACTTTGATGAAGAATTTAGGGCTCTTTTGGTTTTGTGTTCTTTGCCTGAAAGCTAGAATAGCTTGGTAAAGGTTGTTAACAATTTTGTTTCTGATTTGAATACATTGAAATTTGATGATGTTGTTGGTGTTATTTTGAGCGAGGAAATTCGTATGAAAAGCTTAGGTGGAACATCCACATCAGGCAGTGTTTTGAATGCAGAAAGCAGGGGCAGAACAAAGGAGAGAGGAAACAATTCTAGAAGTCATGGGAAGTCACGAGAAAAATCAAAGGACAGAATATCCCAATCTAGAGACAAGAGGGATTGTTGGTATTGTGGTAAGCCAGATCATTTAAAGAAAGATTTGTTGGACTCGGAAAAATAAATAAGGAGACAAAAACGAAGGAAATAAAGAGGCAAATGTGGTAAGTAATAAATCTGATGAGGATGCTTTGATTGTTTCCCTTGACAATATTGATGACTCTTGGGTGATAGATTCAGGGGCTTCTTTTCATGCTACGCCCCATAGAAATTGTTTTCTTGATTATGTCCAAGGGGATTTTGGGATGGTTTATTTGGGAGATAAGGAACCCTGTCGGATTGTTGGAAAGGGAAGAATCAAGATTAAGTTGAAAAATGGGAATCATTGGCTACTACATGAGGTAAGGCATGTTCCAAAGTTAAGAAGAAATTTAATTTCAGCAAGGCAACTAGATGATGAAGGTTGTGTTGTTACATTTAGTGATAAAAATTGGAAGGTTACAAAAGGTGCCTTAGTGGTAGAAAAAGGTGTGAAAGTAGGCACCTTATATCTTTGTACATTTCATATTGTTCCTTCTACTTTAGCTATTGCAAATAAAAATCAATGTTCAGGAATAGTTGTTGTAATTCAGTAGGTAGAAAATCAGATAGTTGTTGTGGATTCTGAATCAGCACTATGGCATAATAAACTTGGGCATATGAGTGCAAAAGGTATGAAAGTACTTCATTCAAAGAATGTCTTACCAGGTCTAAAATGTGTTAATATGGATTTTTGTGAAAGTTGTGTGTATGGAAAACAAAAGAGAGTTAATTTTCTCAAAGATGGGAAACAAAAGAAAGATGAGAAATTGGAGCTTGTGCATATAGATGTATGGGGACCAGCTCGGGTATCTTCTCTCAGTGGCTCTCAGTATTATGTTGCATTCATTGCTGATGCAACTAGGAAGGTATGAATTTATTTCCTTAGGGAGAAATCTAATGTATTTGAAACTTTTAAAAAATGGAGAAGCTTGGTTGAGAATGAGACGGGTAAAAAGTTAAAATATCTCAGATCTGATAATGGTGGTGAGTATTGCAGCAAAGAGTTTGAAGATTATTTTTCCTCTAATGGTTTTCGTAGGCAAAAAATGGTTCCCTCCACAAAAAAATGGAGTGGTTGAGCGCATGAATAGAACAATAATGGAGCGTGCACGAACTATGAGATTGTATGTTGGGTTGCCTTTAAACATGTGGGCAGAGGCTGTAAACACTATTTTTTATTTAATTAATAGAGGTCCCTCTAATCCTTTGGGTTGTGGTATTCCAGAGGAAGCATGGACAGGTAAGAAGGTGAGTTATTCTTTTCTCAAAACATTCGGTTGTGAAGCATTTACACATGTAGATTCTGAAAATAGAACCAAGCTTGATGAAAAATCAAAGAAATGTATAGTTTATAGATATGGCATTGATGAATTTGGTTATAGGCTTTGGGATTTTGAATATAAGAAAATTGTGAGAAGCAGGGATGTCATATTCAATGAGAAAGTGTTGTACAAAGATCAGTTGCAACAGCATGAGAAGAAAGAAAATGATTATGCAGTGTTGGATGATATTACAAACAAAAATGTTCCAGTGGTTCTTCATGCTCCGCAACAACAGCAACAAAAAATGTAACGCCCCGCCACGCAACCCTAGAGGAAGTTGCAACAACTACTTAAACAGGCTATTTTTTTTTTTGTTTAAGTACAATTAACATGCAAGTTCACTAACTAATGCCAACAACCTCTAAGGTTATGAGACAGAGGTTATATAGAACCTCAATAAAAAACATGAATTAAACCATGACATTCATTTACTCAATAATTTAAACACATACATTCCAATTAAGATAGTTTAGATCAAGCATAAAGATAACTTTCCGTTCCATTAATTCATAATTAAATATTACAATTACATCTCTCATTCCCCGAATGAGGAAAGTCCAATAAACAAGTTTATAAATACAACTTCCACCTCGATAACAACTAAGGGGTAAAATAATACAAGATCAACTAAAATGAAATAAAGCAAGAACTGATATTGGAACCCACGAGCTCTCCAACTGGAAGTCTCGTCCACAAGAACATGAAGAAAGAACCCAACGGATTTAGGTGCACTCCACCCAACCAAGTGGAACCCAAAGGCCCACCCCCCGTGCTAGGAGATAGTAACAAGGAATCCTAGCCAAGACCATCTACCTCTAGACACGGGCTAACACAAGACTGAACCAAACTGAAACACCAATCACATGTACCACACAAATACAACACACGTACAACTCGGGTACAACATAAGTACGATACAAGTGCAACTCAAATACCATGCAAGTACAACTCTACATGGTCACATTGCTTCCAGAGATAAAGCAGAACAAGTATGTTAAGGGTACCATATACACAGAATCAAACAACAACCATGGTCCCATCTGGTATGTTACGGAAACCATACCCACAATAAACAAGTACCATCTATGGTCACACAAAGTTCCATCACATAGCACATCATGAGTTACCCACTGCAGATCGTCAAGATGGTGGCCTCAACCGACCCTCGGCCCTCATAATACTAAAGCGAAAACAAAAACAAACTATTGTCCTAGACAGAGTGTCATCACATAGCTCATCATGAGTTACCCACTGTGTATCGTGAGGATGGTGGCCTCAAACCAATCCCTGGCCCTCATACTTACTAATGCGGAATCAAATACCTTTCGTACAGACAAGATAGATGACCTTGCCGGTACCGGCCTTCCCACCCATCCCAAGCCTAACCGAGCACTTGGGTCTATGAGTGAGGCATAATTATCTTGATTAATGAGAAGTTAGTCCTAATCTTCTAAATATTGTTTTAGTTATCACTTGATTAAACCACTTCTGAAGGTTACCCAATCTTACCTCTTCCGAGCTCTAGCCCCTACAGAAGCCACTCTTCTACTTGACAACACACACACACCAACCAAACATAAATGGTACCAAGGTGCAACAAACAAGATATCACGACCGCTCCTTTCACAGGAGGTGACACAAAAGAAACTCGCTCCAACACTGGAGGCAACAAACCACATAACAAGGTCACTCCTTACAAGGAGACACGGATCTCATAATCCACTCCTTTCACAGAAGACACGAAACATCCCCGTTCGTGGAAACTGGGTAAACACTAGCTAGACACCATGCACTACCCAAGGAACTCACAGTAGGTTGACAAACACAAAACGACATCCCATAGAACTGAAAAACCCCATTTGGAAGACTTGCTAACCCCAACTGAACAAACTCCCCAAGGCGAAAACCAGAGACTCATATTCAAGCAAGCAATTACTCACGAATTAAACCTACTTCGGATTTATTAAATCCAATTCTTTTAATAAAAATTTCATAGGTTATTGCCACAATAAAACTAATTTAATAATGTCTCTTCCAGACATAAGCATAAATTTAAATCAAATATTCAATTTCACTAACTGTTTTAGAAATAAATATAAATTAGACATTTATTTTCAACCATTTAGAAAACATCGTTTAAAAAATAAATATTTGTTTCTTCTTTTCACCATATTCATTTTTAAAACAGTTAACTTAACTTGATCAATAAAATCAAATCTATTGTTCCATTAAATCCATTTGCTATTAAATATAAACATATTTAATTATACCCCAACTTACCCATATAATATTATAATATTATACAATATAATATTAATTATTAATATTATATTATAATAAAATAATATTATATAAATATATTTTTAAAATAAATATTAATATTATAATATATAATAATAAAATATTATATATATTATAATATGAATATAACTATTAATATTTATTTATATTATATTTTTTTTTTTGCTAAACAAAAAAAGTCACCCACGGTTTAGGGCACGCGTCCCTTGGAAGCCGCGCCAAAGCCAACAAAGGGGGCGGCGATGGAATACATCGGCGGCCGCGGGTTTAGGGTGGGCGGCGGCTATGTGTAACATAGCTGAACCCTACCATGAGGGGCATTGTGTTAACACAGTCATCTCCCAAGCGGGCAGCGGCTGTGTTAACACAGCCGTCCCCCGGCCCTTGCAGCCACGGCGGTTAGAGGAGTGGGGGAGGAGCGCGCTGGGCGCGGCTCCCTCCACCCGCCTCCCATTGGGGGGGTGCGGTGGGGGTCGAGCCCCCAGCAACCTCCCAAGCATTTTATTTTATTTTATTTTATTTTTTTTAAATACAACCTACAGATTTTGAAATCTGTGCCTCTTCTCAGGGGCTTTTTTTGAAATTTTTCAACAACATACTCTTAATATAAAAAAATATTATATATATATATATATATATATTTAAATTTCCAAAAGATAGATTTGCATGATTAATTGAAGAATCAAATTGAAAAGACAATTTTCCAACCAAGAACACATTTCTTTCCATTTTTTTTGAGAAAAGATCACATATAGAACAAGGTTTTCAATATGAAGTATGTTTTAACATGAGTATTTCTTGCAACCACAAATAGGTTTAACCATTTCCAAATAGCATAATAAATTGTAAATCCTTTCAAATTGAAACTACTAATTGAATGAACCTGATTTCCTTGAGTTTGAGGGGATCCAGAAATGGTACTCAGCTCCCAACCTCATCTCCACAGATTTTCACAACCACAATCCAAAACCCACAAAATGCAACAACTCTTCCTCTCATCCATTTCCAATTTTCCAAAAAACTTCATAATCCAAAATTGAGAAAAGAAATTTAACCATAAGGATAAAACCCTAAAATTTCAACAACCACCCTCATAGATTCTCAAAACAAAAAATTAGAAAATATCTCAATTTCCTCAATTTTTGAATTCAAACTTTCAAATTTGACTTTTAAATCATTTTTTTCAATTTTTCAATTCCAAATTTCTCAAATTGACTTTTATGCATTTTCTTTATTTTCAAATTCAACATAAATAAATTCACTTCTTTCAACATCAAAAATTTAATTAATTAATAAATAGATTTAATCAACGATTAAATTATTTATTAATTAAATTAAATTAATAATAAATAAATTATATTTCAACATAATTCCAGATTACATTACTCAACAACTTAAATACCTTAAGCCATTTAATTACCCCTTTTCTAACTTGCAATTAAATAACGAAGAGAGGGCACAATATTCAAAACAACACAACCCGACAAACACCTGACGACACACTAGGACTAGGGTGACGACTTGGCACGAAAACTTAGCTACTATCTCCCAATAGAATACCATTGGGTATTGAACACGCTCCAACCTGTGAAACTAGGTGGAGTCGATGTCCTGTACCTGTCAACCTGCAATTCAAGTAAACAACAACATATAGTATAAACAGCATAAAATACACACTGTGAAGAGGAAATCATGAGATCGTAGGGCACTCGCAAGCGAGTGATGCGATACCGTCCCCTTCACCAATACAATGCAACTAACTAACAATTCTAACATATTATTATAGTCCAAGGCATAACATCATTAATTCGAATATCTGTAATGCTAATCCAAAACGTGGAATAAAGATAACATCTGAATAACCAGAAACTCATCAAAGCAACATACCCACACAAAGACACACTATCCAACCAAAAGGCAAAACAGAGGGGTATCACAAGAAATACCACAAACTCTAATGAATGTTAGACGATCTTCAAGGATATGTAGACCTCCGGAAATATTTTCTCCCTCTTTGTATTCTATTTTATTAACTGATGCTGGTGAACCAGAATGTTATCATGAAGCTATGCAGGTGGATACCAAGGTTCAGTGGGAGCATGGAATGGAAGAAGAAATGGACTCCTTGCTAAAAAATCAGACTTGGGAATTATGCAAGTTGTTTGTAGGTAAAAGGGCTTTACCAAACAAATGGGTTTATAGGCTAAAAGAGGAGGATGGATGTAAGAACAAATTTAAAGCCAGATTAGTTGTAAAGGGATTTTCACATAAAAATGGTATTGATTTTGATGAGATATTTTCTCCAATTGTTAAAATAACTTCTATTCGTATTGTTTTAAGTATTGTGGCTGCTGAAGATTTGCATTTAGAACAACTTGATGTTAAAACTTCCTTTCTCCATGGTGATTTGGAAGAGGAAATATATATGGAACAATCACAAGGATTTGAGGTCAAAGGTAAGGAGAAACCAATGTGTAGATTGAAGAAAATTTTATATGGCTTGAAGCAAGCACCTCGACAATGGTATATTAAATTTGATAGTTTTATGGCTGAGCAAGGCTACAACAGGTGTAATTCAGACCATTGTGTTTACTTTAAGAGGTTAGCTGAAGATAACTACATTATTTTATGTTTATATGTTGATGATATGCTTGTAGCGAGGTCTAACATGGATCACATAAAGGAGTTAAAACAAAAGTTATCAAATTCATTTGCTGTGAAGGATTTGGGGGCAGAAAAACAAATCCTTGGTATGAAGATTACAAGAGATAGGACAAACAAGAAATTATTTTTTATCTCAGGCTGATTATGTTAGAAAGGTGTTGCAGAGATTTCATATGGAGAATGCAAAAGCTGTCAACACACCTTTTCCCAGTCATGTCAAATTGACTAAAGATATATGTCCAAAGACACAAGAGGAGGAAGAAAAAATGTCCAAGGTATCATATGCTTCAGCTATAGGCAATTTAATGTACGCCATGGTATGCACAAGACCAGATATTGCACATTTCATAGGAGTTGTTAGCAGGTATATGAGTCATCCTGGAGTTGAGCATTGGAGTGTGATAAAATGGATTCTCAAGTACTTGAGAGGTACATCCAATAAATGTTTATGTTTTGGGGGCTCTAATATAGATTTAAAGGGCTATGTTGACTCAGATTTTGTAGGGGATATAGATACCAATCAGAGTACCACGGGTTATGTATTTATAGTTGGTGGGACAACAATGAGTTGGGTTTCTCGGTTGCAAAAGGTGGTCTCTTTATCCACCACAGAGGTAGAGTATGTTGTTGCAACAGAGGCAGCAAAGGAGATGATATGGCTACAATTTTTCATGGAAGATTTGGGCAAACAACAGGCTGAAAATCACTTGTTTACAGATAGACAAAGTGTTATACATCTTGCAAAAAAAAATTCCTTGCACTCTAAGACCAAACACATACAGCTGAGATATCATTTCATTTGGTCGGTGTTGGAGGATGGACAGGTAAAGCTGGAAAAGATACATACAAATGTCAATCCATTAAATATGTTTACAAACGTAGTGACAAGGGAGAAGTTGAGCTCTTCTTTAGCTTCGGTTGGTCTTCATGGTTAAAATTATAACAGAGCAGCAAGTTCCAAGGTGCTTATTTCCAGTGGGAGCTGTAAGTGAAGTGGTGTCATCCAGGATCAGTCTCCAAGTGGGAGATTGTGTTGGTGTGGATCCTGATCAGTCTCCAAGTGGGATATTGTTGGTATGTGGCAACTGATCATGCTATACTATACACTCTTTAGTACTGTACACTCTTCGTGTATCCTCGTCGGGGTCCGAGGCCAGGTCGAGCCCCGAGCGGGGGTTCGAGGGTGACAACCCTCGAGAAAAAAAATCACCTTTTTTTTCGCTTCGTCATCGAAAAAGTAAAAGGTCAACTTTGTAAACCCTAATTTTTGGAAGCTTCTAAAATCTTGTTATAAGCGGTTGGGATGGGGAGTTGTAGTATGACATTATTCGCGATATTGTAATATGTTTTGCACTGGATAATAAAATCATTGGATGGTTGCGGTTTTGTGGATGTAGCCCATATTGGTGAACCACGTTAAATTTTCTATGTTTTCTTGTTTCTGCTATAATTATGTGTGTGTTTTATTTCTCTATTTTTATTGATCAAATCTGTATTTAAATTGTTAGATATGTTACTCTAGTTCAAAACCAATAGTGTCCATATTCTTTAGCACTTCAATTTTGATGATGATATATTTTGATTTACATTAGATAAAATTATAACTAATAGAACTATTACCATTTTCTTTGGTTATAATATCGTATCATTTGAGTTGCACTTGTTATAGTTTGGATATAATTTTATAATGTTGATTAATATTAGCTTGGCTAAGTGAGTGTAATGATTAAAAATCCATGATAATTAAAAAAATACTGACAACATCAAAATTATTAGAAAGATGAGGGATATGAACCATGGAAGGGTTAACAATTGTGCTACAATTAAGTGGATTAGCACTAGGATATGTAGTGCATGAACTATGTTGACAAGGTTGCATGAACAAAAGGGACAAATATAAAGTGAACATATCTTAAACTCTAGGATTTGATTTCACCAATTGCACAATGTTGTCTAGTTCATTTTCAACTTCACACTCCCTTAAAATTTGTGTTTTTTATCAACTTCCTTGGTAATGTTAAATTATATATAAATCTAATACAATTCTAGTATAAAATATGAAAATAATAATTATAAATTATCAAATTCAAACAAGAAACATGATATTTATCATTCCAAATCTTTAAAACATGAAAATATTAGCTCATGCTATCAAATTCAAACTAGAAACATGCAATTTAGTTCTTATACATTGACAAAACAAAAAAGGTGGTGGAATTATTAAACAATGATTGGTATTTTATCAACACCATGAAAAGTGCATTTCTATGTAGAATAAAGCTCAAATTGTAGAGTAAAACAAAGCATGTGGGTCTTGAATCATGGGATCGACATGCATTTTTACCATTTTTTGGAATTCCAACATATAATGCAAGCACATTACAACCTTATTTGATTAAATTCCAATTGGGAGAGAGAGAGAGAGAGAGAGAGGGAGAGAGAGAGAGAGAGAGAGAGAGAGAGAGAGAGAGCTCAATATATAAAGGAGAGGGATGGATGTAGATAGAATCTATTAGGGTAGGGAGAGAGAGAGAGAGAGAGAGAGAGGTGATATAGAGAAAAGTATATATGGATAAATAGAGAGGCAGAGAGAAAGAGGGAGAGATAAGGAAATATGGGAAGAGAGAGAAGGGGAGATAGGTAAATATGGGAAGAGAAAAATCGAGTTACAAATATAAAAAGGGAAAGAGGGAGAGAGTGGGAGAGATAGGTAGATAGATAGGTCTAGAGAGAGGAGAGGGAGAGGGAGAGATATAGATAGAGGGGGCTATTGAGAGATAAAAATGGATAGGGAGATAGAGGTATAGAGAGAGAAGGGAGAGGGGAGATATATAGATTGAGAGAAATATATACAGATAGAGAGGGATAGGGAGATAGATAGAGAGATAGAAGTAGGGAAAGATATGGACTGAGAAATATATGATGTAGGTTTCTGTCACGTATTGACTTTGTCGATTATTTAAATACAATTATTAATCATGAGATTGTTAATTATTACGTTAAATGATTATTTAAATTGAAACTGAAAGTGAATTTAAATTGAAATGCAATTGCAATGATTTGAAATGCATTTTTACTAAATTTGGGGTTTGTCATTGCTACTGAAAATTCGAGTGCAAGTGAATGCAGGATCAGGTGAACGTGAATGAAGGCGAGAACATCAATCAGGTAGAGTCGTTTTAGCCATTAGACATTTATGAGGATGATGTAATCTCACACACACACTTAGTTATTATTTTAATGTATTTTTGTGATGATTATGCTTGCAAATTTCAAATTAAGTTTAATTGATTTCTCCAATATGTGAAAAGAATATGTTGTTTTAAATGGCAATTTGGGTAATTTTTGAGGAAATTGATTTTTATTTAAATAAATTGGATTCCTTATGTCAATATTTTTCCATTATTTAAAAATAATGAAGCTCTTATTTGAAATTAATAGAATAGACTTTTAATTGTGAAAATTTATTAAAATGTAATAAAATTGTGTTATAAATTTATTTGCTTTTATTTTTCTCATTTGAAAATATGAAAGAGGAAAGATTTGTGGAAGAAATAAACAAATATCACAACTGAGTTATTGGAAAAACAAATTACGTACAAATTGGAAATTGAATTCAAACAACAGTTGAACAGATTGAAGAAAATATTTTCAATCAATTTGGAAGGCAATCAAATTTTGAAACTTGGAGTTTGATAAATTGAACTGGAGATCAAACTGAAATTGTGGATCTTGCTTTGGGAATAACTCCACCAATGCATGAGAAAGAAAGGATCAGTCTAGGAAGAAATTCAAAATTTAAAAGAGAACAAAAATCCGTTTTTGTTTGGAATAGAAAAAAAAAGACACAATATTATTGATTTTGACAGAGGATTAGCTGATTTGGAAGGAGAGAGGGAGTTAGTTTTCCCTTCTGAATTCAATTATTGCTCTCACACTCCATGCGGCCAGAGCAAAGGAAAAAGGGCAAACTTAAATACTAATCTTTTGTTATGCAGACCACCCACCTCATTTCTATTACACGCGGCCAAGGTCACTCTTCCCCATGTGCACAAGGCAGGGAGGGTGTTGTTTGTTGAACGCCAAGGACTCCCCATTCACCCATGCGAAGCAAAGAAGGACTGGTGACAAGTCAGCCAGTGTTAAGAGAACTGCGCAAAAGGGAGAGAAGTCTTTGGGTGCGCATGGGAGAAGGAAGACTGGTGAAGGGGTGGCCTCTCTAAAGAGGAAGTGCATAGGGAGAAACAAAGATCTCCAACCCAAGCGCATGAAGGTAGCATATTTCCACACTTAGGCAACAAGAAGAATTCTACGCAAGGAGAGAAAGGGGAGAAAGCATGGGGAAAAGGCAGCCAGCAGGGAGTAGGGAAAGAGAGGCAGCAAGAGATAGGAAGATAGGAGGAAAGGTAAACAAAAATCTGCCTCACTTCAACTCACACAAGCAATAGAGGAATAGTAACAGAAAAATGAGAGAGGAATCAAACGAATAACCATTTTCATAATTACCAGGTAGAAGTTGAAAACCAAATCACAAATTTAATAACGAGTTAAAAATTCTTCTCTAATTCTTGTATTTAGTTTTGAAATGGAAAGAGAATCTTTGTTTTATTTAATTTAGGAAAAGAATAAACTCCAGATTTTATTTGTAAATCTAGTAAAAGTATCACTATTTCCATTAAATTCTGTTGAAATTTCAAACCATCAAACTGTGATTTTTCCAGACTACCATTGAAATTAGAAACAAAAAATTGTAGGAAAACTTTGATTAGAAAACAATGAAAAATAAACTGATTTATCAATTTAGGAGAAATTCAGAGTTAGAAAAAGATTTAAAACAGAAAAGGTTTATTTCATTCTGATTTAGAAGAACTTTAAAAATCCAAACAGATAGATAGTTTTAATTCTCAAAAGAAGAAAACAGAAAAGATTTTGATAAACTACTTGTTGAATATTAATCGTGAATTCAAAATAGAAGTTAAAATCAGTGAATTTTGCGTATAAACTCAAAATATTCGAAACAGAAATGAAAACGATTTATTTTAATTCTATTCTTGAAAAAGTAATTATTTATTTTTTGAAAGTATGAAAAACAAAAAATACATCAATTAAATTAAAAATACGATTTACTTGAAAACAAAACGAATTAGGATTATTTCAAGTGAAAATAAATTAAATGAGTAAATAGAACGAAAGAACGTGTGCTCATTTATGCATGTTTATATATGTATTTAATTTACATACTTGAGATGCACCTTCATTTTTGGCTATTTAATTTATTCGATTTAAATATTAGTTTAATGTTAATTATGGTTTAAAACAATGAAAATACAACATTTAAACTGTTTTTGCTTGAAACAAGAATTCCGTTAAATTATTTTTGAAAGATTGTATTTATTTGTTTGGAACCATGCATGCTTGATAAATGAATGTGCATGTCATGTGTTTGGAAAGTTACCTTCCGGGACGGGTGCCGAATATGGGTTATTAGAGAGTGTAGTTTTACGTTTTTGAAAACTACTTTTATTTGTCGTGCATGACATTTTACTTGGCCAAGTAGGGCCATTGAAATAGATGGAATTAATGAAATCTCTACCATATCCTAGTATCAGACTTGCTTGTTTCTTAAATGAATTAGAAAAATGAAAATGCTTGTGGTTTTACTAGTTATACTAAGCACGCACTAGATTTCATCTTGCTTGTCGACTGCTTAAGCGATTCGTGAAGGGTCGGGTATTCTTTGAATGACTAAAGAATTCTGGGGAAGCATAATCTTTGAGGTTAGGCAGAAAAAGTGTCTGATCCTTGTTCACGTCTTCATTATTGAAGATATGCTATGGATTGAAGATCAAAGGATGTCATCTTCATTTATGTATTATTGTATTCTTTCATTATGTATTGAAGAGGTTAAGGTGACAGAATGCCTAAGTCTCAAATTGTAAAGTTATATTACAACTTATTTTGTATTATTATCAATGTCATGTTATATGACACATGTATGTATTTAACTGGAAATATTATGAATCTTTTTATCGACTTTAAGTCATTTTGCAATCAAATGGATTTTATGATGTCTAATGAATGAAGTGTCAACTTTATTTTGAATATAAATGAAATTATTTAAATTTTTGTCGATGTTTTGATTTTAAAGAGTTTCACTCTTTACATTTGGTATCAAAGCCCTAGGTTTGAACACTAGGGTCCTTTGTCCATTACGCTAAAGAAACATTCCTTGATGCAGGAATTGTTGATACATAATGGGTACAAGAGGAAAAGAAGCTGCTGCAAGTAATGAGAATGACAGGTTGGATCAGATTCTCAGTCTCTTGAATTAGCAAGGTTCCAGAATGGATAACATGGAACAAAAAGTTTGAGGAGTCGGAGAAGGACAAAAGCCTCAGAACAAAGTTCCCTGAAATCAGGAGCAACCCAATAATGAGAATCCAAGGGTTGAAGAACCACCAAATCCTCAAGCTAGGGTTGAAGGGGAGTTGGCAAAAGATTTGAAAAGGGTAGCACCGCCCAAGTTTGATGGTAAGACTATAGGTGATGGAGTTGAAGCCTGGGTTATTGAGATGGAAAAGTACTTTGAGCTCAGGAATATGTCCAATGAGACCAAGGCAATTTGGGCTGCATATCAGCTTACTCAAGAATCTGCTACTTGGTGGGATAATGAGAAGAGTGAGAAGTTACTACCAAGTGGGACTACATGGGAAGTGTTCTTGCAAATCTTCAGGAAGAGGTGGCTTCCACAGTTTTTCTTTGATAGGAAGATGACAGAGTTCCAGAATCTAACTCAAAGTGGTTTGACAGTTACTCAGTACAAGGAGAGATTCACTAATCTCCTAAAGTATGTACCACAATATCAAATGGATGAACGGTTCTGTATTTGGAAATTCATCCTAGGATTAAGGCCATAGATTGGAGCTGATGTGGATATTCATAATCCATAGACTGTCGATGAGGTCTTTGAGAAGGCCATTAAATAGGAACAGAAGTTGCAATAGGTAGCAAACTATAGAAAGAGTGTGAATGCTAAATCTGGTTTTAGAAATAGGAAGTTCCAGAACAATAACAGCAATAACCAGAGGGGTGATAACAATCAACAGATCAGGAACTTGAAGAGAGGAAAAAACACTCAAGATAAAGGAGAAGGAAGCTTTGGTGGAAACAAGAAAGTGAATAATAATAACACCAACTTCTCCAATATCAGGAACAGGACATGTGGTCATCCAAGGCCACGAGGTGGATGTTATAATTGTGGAGGAGATCACTATGCCTCCAATTGCACTCAGCATGCAGGAGGTCAGCGAGGTGAAAATGATCGGCGAGCACCGCAACACCAGATTCATGCAGCGGTTGACAACCGTCAAGCAGACTTTCAGGCTTCGCCTATTCAGATGTTGAGTAAGCTTTTTGGTCAATTTGTTTCTATTTTGATAGATACAGGAGCTACTTAATGCTTTATTGATCCTAAAGTAGTTTCAAAATTACCTATTAGACCTGGTTATATGTCACATGCATGGATGGTTCAGTATGGAAATCAAGCAGAGAAGAAGGTAGATTCATGTCTATCATGCAGCGATTTAGAGCTACCTAATTTCCAAACCCAATTTAACCTATATGTAGCACCGTTGGGTTCTTATGATGTGATCCTAGGGATCAATTGGTTAACTGAACATAAAGCCATAGTGAACTGTGAGGATAAGGTTGTGAGTTGTTTGGATGATTTTGGACATCCAGTTGAGATTTTAGGATCTCGAGAGCCTTTAGAGTTGAGACATATCTCAACCATGCAGCTAAAGAAAGCACATCGGAAAGGATGTTCCATATATGCTATATTGGTGAGTGACTTGGATAATGTCCAGCAAAGTCCAGAGGGCTATCCAGTTCTTATAGAGTTCTTGGATATCTTTCTTGAAGAACTTACTGAGTTTCCACCGAAGAGAGAATTTGATTTCTTGATTGAAATTTTACCTGGAATGGAGTCTCATCCAAGGCTCCATACAGAATGACTACTACAGAGTTATATGACGTGAAGGTTCAATTGCAGGAGTTACTGAAGCATGGATTTATTTTACCGAGTGTATCACCATGGGGTGCGCTAGTAATCTTCATTAAGAAGAAAGATGGAACCTTGAGACTGTGTATTGATTACAGGATGTTGAACAAGGTTACCATTAAGAATGGGTATCCTTTACCCAGGATAGATGAGTTGTTTGATCAGATGAAAGGGGCCATAGTGTTTTCTAAGATTGATCTTAGATCAGGTTACCACCAGTTAAGGATTAAGGATGAGGATATTCCAAAGACAGTTTTTCAGAACTCGATATGGACATTATGAGTTCACAGTGGTACCTTTTGGTCTAACGAATGCTCCAGCGGAATTCATGAACCTTATGAATAGCATCTTTAGGGATTGTTTAGATGATTTCATACTTATATTCATTGATGATATTCTAATTTACTCTAAGATAGAAGAGGAGCATGAGAAGAACTTGAGAATATTCTTGCAATGACTAAGAGATCGAAAGCTTTTTGGTAAGTTTTCGAAGTGTACTTTTTTTCAGAAGAAGGTTCACTACTTGGGACATGTCATATCTGCTGAGGGAATCTTAGTTGATCCTACAAAGATAGAGGAAATAGTGGATTGGCCAACACCACAGAGTGTTACTGAAGTACGTAGTTTCATGGGACTTGCAAGATACTATAGGAAATATGTGGAAAGGTTTTCCAAGATAGCGGCACCTATAACTTCTCTTCAGAAGAAGGGAAGGAAATATGAGTGGACTAAGAAGTGTGAGGAAGCATTTCAATTCTTAAACAAAAGTTGACATTGGTACCAGTGTTGACTCTACCAGATCCTAATGGGCATTTCATAGTGATTACAGATGCTTCAGGTGAAGGTGTAGGAGTTGTGTTGATGCAGGAAGGGAAAGTGGTTGCATATGAGTCCAGGAAACTGAAACAGTATGAATTTAATTATGCATCACATGATCTTGAGCTTACAGCTATTGTTCATGCATGGCAGATGTGGAGACATTATCTCTTAGAGAAGCCATTTGAGCTTAAGACGTATCATTTAGGACTTAAGTACATCTTCACACAGTCGAACCTTAATGCGAGACAGAGGAGGTGGCTTGAGTTCCTAAGTGAGTATGATTTTGGTATTGAGTATATCAAGGGTAAGTAAAATAGAGTTGTAGATGCTCTTAGCAAGAGAAGAAATCTCTCTGCTATGTTGACCACAAGGTCAAATTTGAGATAGCAAGTGTTGCAGTATCTTCCAGAAGATGAGAATTATGACAGGGTCAAGCTAGCCTTAGAGGCAGATCCTTCAGATCATAGATTTGATGGATATGTGATGGAGTATGATGGTATTGTGAGATATCAGGGAAGGATGTATATCCCTGAGGGTGGAAACTTGAGGAAGTTGATTCTTGAGGAAGTTCATGATGCACCTTATTCAGGGCATCCAGGAGTTACGAAGATGGTAGCAGAGTTGAAGGCTTTGTATTTTTGGCCTAAGCTCAAGAAAGATGTTATGGAGTATGTAGCTAGATGTTTGGAATGCCAGCGGGTCAAAGATGATCATGTACATCTAGCAGGACTTTTGTATCCCCATGATATACCTGAGTATAAGTGGCAAGTAATCAATAAGGATTTCATCCAAGGATTACCTTTGAGTAGGAATAGGCATGATCCCATATTAGTAGTTGTTGATAAGCTAACGAAGGTTTCACATTTCATACTAGGAAATATGAAAGATGGATCATTGACTCTTACAAAGAAATTTTTGCAAGAGATATTTCGATTGCATGGTGTACCAGAGACCATTATTTCTAATAGGGATACCAAGATGACATCTAGGTTCTGGACTACATTGAATGTAGCTTTGGGAACTAAATTGAATTTTAGTTTTGCATATCACCCACAAACTGATGGCCAAACTGAAAGGGTCAATCAGGTTGTTGAGGATTTTCTGAGGATGTACTGCATGGATCAGCAGTACAAGTGGGAGGAATATTTTCCATTGGTTGAGTTTGCCTACAACAACTCATTTCATGCATCACTGGGTATGGCACCTTTTGAGTTACTTTATGGCTGGAAATGTCGCACACCGATTAGTTGGGACAATATGAAAGATAGGGTCATCACTAGTTTGAATATGCTCAAGGAAATGGATGAGAAAATGAAGTTGATCAAGGGTAGGTTGAAGGAAGCAACTAATAGAAAGAAGAGCTATGTTGATAGGAACAGGACTGTTAGACAGTTTGTTGCAGGAGATAAATTCTTTTTTAGGGTTAAGCCTCATAAGAGCTCTATCTCATTTGGGAAATCATCAAAGTTGGCACCGAGATTTGTGGGACCCTTTGATGTACTGGAAGTTATTAATCCAGTTGCTTATAGACTAGCGTTACCACCTGCTCTAGCTTGACTCCATATTGTATTCCATGTTTCTTTGTTGAAACCATATCATCGTGATGCATCTCATATTCTTGATTGGTGTTCATTACAGGTACAAGATCCAGGGGTGGTGCTAGTGGAGCCCATCTGAATCCTAGACAGGCGTAGCATTAAGCTGTGTAATAGGGATAGTACTTAGTACAAGGTCCAATGGGACCAGTATACTGAGGATAGTGCTACATGGGAGGATTCTGAGATGAACTACCATCATTTTCCTCATTTTCTTTCATAGATTAGTATTTGCTTTATGCGGAGATACTTGATACTCTGGTTTTTGATTCACATGTTGTGAACTTTGATAGCGTGGATGCTACTATGATTTGTTTATGCTTATACTTGAGAACTATGTTGTTAGTTACTATTTCATTATGATCGAGATACTATGTTTACCTATTGAGATACTATGTTTTTACTGATTGAGATAGCATGTTTTATTGATTGAGATTTTATGTTTATTGAATGATTAATAAGACATCGAGACGATGTCTCTTCCAAGAGGGGAAGGATGTCACGTATTGACTTTGTCGATTATTTAAATGCAATTATTAATCATGAGATTGTTAATTATTATGCTAAATGATTATTTAAGTTGAAACTGAAAGTGAATTTAAATTGAAATTGAAATACAATTGCAATGATTTGAAATGCATTTTTATTAAATTTGGGGTTTGTCATTGCTGATGAAAATTTGAGTGCAAGTGAACGAGGATCAGGTGAACGTGAATGAAGGCGAGAACATCGATCAAGTAGAGTCGTTTTAGCCATCAGATGTTTATGAGGATGATGGAATCTCACACACACACTTAGTTATTATTTTAATGTATTTTTGTGATGATTATGCTTGCAAATTTTAAATTAAGTTTAATTGATCTCTCCAATATGTGAAAAGAATATGTTGCTTTAAATGGCAATTTGGGTAATTTTTGAGGAAATTGATTTTTATTTAAATAAATTGGATTCCTTATGTCAATATTTTTCCATTATTTAAAAATAATGAAGCTCTTATTTGAAATTAATAGAATAGACTTTTAATTGCGAAAATTTATTAAAATGTAATAAAATTGTGTTATAAATTTATTTGCTTTTATTTTTCTCATTTGAAAATATGAAAGAGGAAATATTTGTGGAAGAAATAAACAAATATCAAAACTGAGTTATTGGAAAAAAAAATTACGTACAAATTGGAAATTGAATTCAAACAGCAGTTGAATAGATTGAAAAAAATATCTTCAATCAATTTGGAAGGCAATCAAATTCTGAAACTTGGATTTTGATAAATTGAACTGGAGATCAAACTGAAATTGTGGATCTTGCTTTGGGAATAACTCCACCAATGCATGAGAAAGAAAGGATCAATCAGGGAAGAAATTCGAAATTGAAAAGAGAACAAAAATCTGTTTTTGTTTGGAACAGAAAAAAAAAAGGACACAATATTATTGATTTTGTCAGAGGATTAGCTGATTTTGGAAGGAAAGAGGGAGTTAGTTTTCCCTTCTAAATTCACTTACTACTATCACACTCCATGCAGCCAAAGCAGAGGAAAAAGGGAAAACTTAAATACAAATCTTTTGTTATGCAGACCACCCACCTCATTTCCATCAGGCACGGCCAAGAAGGTCACTCTTCCTCATGCACACAAGGCACAAAGGGTGTTGTTTGGTGAACGCCAAGGACTCCCCATTCACCCATGTGAAGGGATAAAGGACTAGTGACAAGTCATCCAGTGTTAAGTGTAATGCCCCGCCACGAGACCCTAAAGGAAGTTGTAACACAACGCGGAAGTGTACAATTTTTTTTCTTAAAAGTGCATTAATATCAAAGGAGATGCACAAGACTTCGCAATAACCTCTAAGGTAACGTGACAAGATTACATCGATTACAAAACATACACACTACATGCACTCAAAGCATTTGTTAAATTATTAACCATACATTTAATTTCACAAACTCACAAAGCATTAAAATTCTAACACTAGGATTACATATAATAAGTTCTCGATTACATTAACTTCAAAGTAGATTACAATACTCATTCCCGAAATGAGGTAGATCAAACCTAACTATTACAATTACAAAAATCCTCCTCGAATACAAATGAGGGGAATAATAATTACAAGAGCTAAACTAAAGTAAATAGAAAGCTTAAACTAAATAATGACACCATTGCGAGCTCTCCACTGAAAAACCTCGCAATGCAATCTGCAAATAAAAGGGGGACCCAATGGCGTAGGGTGCACGTTCCTTCCAACCAAGTGGTGCCTGAAGGCCCACCCCCCGTGCTAGGAGACAGTAACAAGGATACAAGGACAATCCCTACAACCTCTAGTCACAGGTTGACTCAAATCTAAACATACTACCACAAGAACAATACTAATTCAAAGAATACATTGAAACCAAAGTTTAATAGTATGACTCACCAGTAGCCTAAACATACTACTAACCTAGGAGAAAGCCACTCAAGATACATGAGTTGCCCGTCAGATCATTCTAGATCTCGGCCCCCATTGAGCTTCACCCTCCTAGAGTTATTATGTAATACATCACCACTCCAAACTAAGGAGGTACAAAATATCCAACAATCCATTCAAAGAAGGACAAACCATTCAAAGATGATCAACCATTCCCCGTTCATGGAAACCGGGTGACATACTGAAACAACAACCCTTACTACCATAGAGAACTACAAAAGACAAGACCATGAAATGATAACTCTCAAGTTAACATTCCCCACTAGGAAGACTTACAATAACTCATCTAATACCTCTTTTCAAATACCCCTAAATATCACAGAAGATAACTCAAACACATCATAAAAACATAATAGTTTAATGTCTACAACAATCTAATTTATCACAATCTTGCATACAGTCAATGAAATGACTTATAATAATTCGTACTACTCAATTATCCCAACTTAACTAAATAATTAAAAAGGCTTTTCCAAACAGAGATAACATCACACTAACCTTTTCCTTAATTTCATCAATTTAAAATAATAAAATCTTTGTTTCTACTAACATATTGTATATATTTTTAAATACCTATTCCCGCAACCACACTTAATTAAATATTCTTTTCCTCTAAAGGCAACTAGAAGAACCACATCAACAATCAATACAATAATTAATTCTAAGATTTGGATTTTCTAAATCCATTCACATTTAGTGATAAGAAGGAATAATAAGTCAAGTTACTCAATTTTCTCTAATTTAATAAGAACCTTATAAAGACGAAGGAGAAAGTTCAACTAATTAAGTAACTGACACTTTAAATATCACAATTTAACTTAAACAACTATAAGATCATCATTCCATTTATTATTCCAATTCCCTCAATTTTAAACTGATAAAATGTCTATTTCCTCAAACAGTTTACATTATTTAAATAAATTATAATTTTCTCTTTTCAAAAACACATTATTTTTAATCATATATATTTTACATTTAAAACCACCGAATCCGAAATTCCAAACAAACGAATTTAATAATAACTAACTTAATAAAATGAATTTTAATAAAGCGAATTTAAATCCCATTCGCCAAGACAGACGCAGGTTTCAAAGTGCAAACAAGACTTAATATTTAATAAAGGAGGGGGGTCGGTGTCGGCTAGCTTAGTTTCATACGCCACAGCATCTATACAAAGGAAATCCCCAATGTTTGGGGATAGCTGTTCTATGCACAGTCGAACCCAAACAGGGGGTGCGGCCGCATGGAGAGAGGGGAGGAGGGGGCTACGGAGGCCCTTCCTCCACAGTCGTCCCCTCATGGGGGGGGGCGATGGAGGCAACGCCTCCCAAGCCTCCCCCATCAACAAATAAACCCTAAGAAAAAAACAAATTTACAAATAGCGATTTAACTTCGCCGAAATTCAGACATCGTACGGATGGCGACATTCATCATTTAAATTAAAATCCTCAATAAAAAAAATATACATATATATTATATGTAGATATGTATGTATATATATACAACAATATATATATACATATGTATGTATATATAATATATTTAATTAATTCAATAATAAGTTACATTGAGAAAGAAATACAGGGAAAAGTTTAATTGGGTAAACAATTTTCTCACAGAAATTTTCACAATAAAAACAATATTTTCCTCAAATTTATAAAAAGGATTTCAATTTCAATCAAGTAATACAGACTTCCTCACAAGAAAATTTATCAAAACTACTACAGGCAGATTTAAAACAAATCTCAGAAGATTACAAAAAATCCTTTCTTTTAAATTTACATAGAGGCTTTCAAATTTTGAAAACAATTAAAGCTTCTACAACCGAGACACAAAACTTCTTGCACATGCAATCTTTCAACATCAATTAAACCATTTTGAGCAAAGCTTCTACAGAATTAGATTTTTGTACAAACAATCTTTCTCAAACAATTAAATAAATAAAATAAAACTTGAAGGAACCTGTTTTCCTGAAGCTTGAAGAAGATGAAGATTGAAGCAGAGCCTCCCCTTCAGAGATCAATTTCCAAAGCTTCTCCCAAAATCACCACTTCCAAGAAGATGTAAAAATACAGAAACCACCAAAATTCTTGAAAACCCCCTTTGCTTTTTTCATCAATTTTCAACCAAAAACCTATTTCAAAAATAATATCTTTTCCTCTCCAAAAATCTCCCTGAGAAAACTTCTCTCCTTTTTTCCAATTAAATTCCTCTCCAAAAATAATATCTCAACCAAGAGTAAATAATTAATTCTACTCACACACATGTCACATTCAAAATATCTTCTCAACAATCAGATATTTTCTCAAAAGCCATTTGCATGTTGAAGTAATTTATAATTACAATTTAATTCCAAATTGAAATTAATTAACACTAATTGAAATTTACAATTTACAATTAAATTAATTTCCCCTTTTCCTTTTAATTTTCTCAACAACATATTTAATTAATTAATTTAATTATTTAATAAATAAATTCAACCCATAGGATTAAATTTAATTAATCAACTTAAATAAAAACTTCTATCACAATGTATAATTTTAATTTAAATAAATATCAACACTATTTAAAGCAATAACTCTAAGCATTTATTTCCATACTCAAGAGCCCTTCCGAATTAAATAATATTAAAACAAGCACCAAAGACACAACAGACTCAACAAACAACCTGCTAAGGTTAGGGTGTAGACTTTACACAGGTAACCTAGCTACTATCTCCCAATCATCATACCATTGGGTCGACATGCTCAAACCTGTGAAGCCAGGTGGAGTCGATGTCATGTACCTGCAAACCTGTATCCAAGGCATCAATAGCACATGAATATAAAATCATTATAAAATACACCGTGAAGAGGAAATCACAGAATCACAGGGCGCTCGCAAACGAGTGATGCAATCATGTCCCCTTCACCAATACAGTATCACCAAACTGACACTTCCATCATTAATAAAACTCATAAGCAATAATCATGTCATAATAAACCAACATTATTCTTAATCACAACATGTTATGTATAATATCAAGGAAATTACATCTCTTAACACACATAGTTTGTATTGCTCAAAAAGAAACGATCAAATAATAAAGCATCTTAATCTAACATAAGAGCAAAACATAGGGGTGTTACATTAAGAGAACTGCACAGAAGGGAGAGAAGTCTTTGGGCGCGCATGGGAGAAGGAAGACTGGTGAAGGGGTGACCTATGTAAAGAGGAAGTGTGCAAAGCGAAACAAAGATCTCCAACCCAAGTGCATGAAGGTAGCATATTTCCACATGCAGACAGCAAGAAGAACTCTACGCAAGGAGAAAAAGGGGAGAAAGCATGGGGAAAAGGCAGCCAGCAGGGAGTAGGGAAAGAGAGGCAATAGGAGATAGGAAGATAAGAGGAAAGTTAAACAGAAATCTGCCTCACTTCAACTCACACAAGCAATAGAGGAATAGCAATAGAAAATTGAGAGAGGAATCAAACGAATAACCATTTCCAGAATTACCAAGTAGAAGTTGAAAACCAATTCACAAATTTAATAACGAGTTAAAAATTATTCTCTAATTCTTGTATTTAGTTTTGAATTGGAAAGAGAATCTTTGTTTTATTTAATTTAGGAAAAAAATAAACTCCAGATTTTATTTGTAAATCTAGTAAAAGTATCACTATTTCCATTAAATTCTATTGAAATTTCAAACCATCAAACTGTGATTTTTCCAGACTACCATTGAAATTAGAAATAGAAAATTGTAGGAAAACTTTGATTAGAAAACAATGAAAAAAAACTGATTTATCAATTTAGGAGAAATTCAGACTTAGAAAAATATTTAAAATAGAAAACGTTTATTTCATTCTGATTTAGAAGAACTTTAAAAATCCAAACAGATACATAATTTTCATTCTCAAAAGAAGGAAACAGAAAAGATTTTGATAAAATACTTGTTGAATATTAAACGTGAATTCAAAATAGAAGTTAAAATCAGTGAATTTTGCGTATAAAACTCAAAATATTCGAAACAGAAATGAAAATGATTTATTTTAATTCTATTCTTGAAAAAGTAATTATTTATTTTTTGAAAGTATGAAAAACAGAAAATACATCAATTAAATTAAAAATATAATTTACTTGAAAACAAAACGAATTAGGATTATTTCAAGTGGAAATAAATTAAATGAGTAAATAGAACGAAAGAACATGTGCTCATTTATGCATGTTTATATATGTATTTAATTTAAATACTTGAGATACACCTTATTTTTTAGTTATTTAATTTATTCGGTTTAAATATTAGTTTAATGTTAATTATGGTTCAAAACGATGAAAATACAACATTTAAACTGTTTTTGCTTGAAACAAGATTTCCATTAAATTGTTTTTGAAAGATTGTATTTATTTGTTTGGAACCATGCATGCTTGATAAATGAATGTGCATGTCATGTGTTTGAAAAGTTACCTTCTAGGACGGGTGCCGAATATGGGTTATTAGAGAGTGCTATTTTTCTTTTTCCAAAACTACTTTTATTTGTCGTGCATGACATTTTACTTGGCCAAGTAACTTAAGGACCATTGAAATAGATGGAATTAATGAACTCTCTACCATATCCTAGTATCGAACTTGCTTGTTTCTTAAATGAATTAGAAAAATGAAAATGCTTGTTGTTTTACTAGCTATACTAGGCACGCACCAGATTCCATCTCGCTTGTTGACTGCTTTTTGCTAAGCGATTCGTGCAGGGTCGGGTATTCTTTGAATGACTAAAGAATTTTGGGGAAGCGTAAGCTTTGAGGTTGGGTAGAAAAAGCGCCTGATCCTTGTTCTCGTCTTCATTATTGAAGATATGATAAGGATTGAAGATCAAAGGATGTTGTCCTCATTTATGTATTATTGTATTCTTAATTATGTATTGAAGAGCTTAAGGCGACAGAATGCCTAAGTCTCGAATTGTAAAGTTATATTACAACTTCTTTTGTATTATTATCAATGTCATGTTATATGACACGTGTATGTATTTAAATGGAAATATTATGAATTCTTTTATCGACTTTAAGTCGTTGTTTGGCAATCGAATGGATTTTATGTCTAATGAATGAAGTGTCGACTTTCTTTTGAATATAAATGAAATTATTTAAAGTTTTGTTGATGTTTGATTTTAAAGAGTTTCACTCTTTACATTTGGTATCATAGCCCTAGGTTTGAACACTAGGTTCCTTTTTTCATTACGCTAAAGAAACATTCATTGATGAAGGAATTGTTGATACATAATGGGTACAAGAGGAAAAGTAGCTACTGCAAGTAATGAGAATGACTGGTTGGATCAGATTCTTAGTCTCTTGAATCAACAGGGTTCCAAAAAAGATAACCTTGAACAGGAAGTTTGAGGAGTCAGAGAAGGACAAAAGCCTCAGAACGAAGTTCCCCGAAATCAGGAGCAACCCAATAATGAGAATCCAAGGGTTGAAGAACCACCAAATCCTCAAACTAGGATTGAAGGGGACTTGGCGAAATATTTGAAAAGGGTAGCACTGTCCAAGTTTGATGATAAGACTATAGGTGATGGAGCTGAAGCCTAGGTTATTGAGATGGAAAATTACTTTGAGCTCGGAAATATGTCCAATGAAACCAAGGCAGTTTGGGCTGCATATCAACTTACTGGAGAAGCTGCTACTTGGTGGGATAATGAGAAGACTGGGAAGAAGTTACTACCAGGTGGGACTACATGGGAAGTGTTCTTGCAACTCTTCAGGAAGAGGAGGCTTCCACAGTTGCTCTTTGACAGGAAGATGACAGAGATCCAGAATCTGAATCAAGGTGGTTTGACAGTTACTCAATACAAGGAGAGATTCACTAATCTCCTGAAGTACGTACCACAATATCAGATGGATGAACAGTTCTGTATTTGGAAATTCATCCTAGTATTAAGGCCACAGATTGGAGCTGATGTGGATATTCATAATCCAATTACTATGGATGAGGTCTTTGAGAAGGCCATTAAATAGGAACAGAAGTTGCAACAAGTAGCAAACTATAGAAAGAGTGTGAATGTTGAATCTGGTTTTAGAAACAGGAAGTTCTAAAACAATAACAGCAATAACCAGAGGGGTAATAACAATCAGCGGATTAGGAACTTGAAGAGAGGAACAAACACTCAGGATAAAGGAGAAGGAAGCTTTGGTGGAAACAAGAAAGTGAATAATAATAACACCAACTTCTTCAATATCAGGAATAGGACATGTGGTCATCTAGGGCCACGAGGTGAATGTTACAATTGTGGAGGAGATCACTATGCCTCCAATTGCACTCAGCATGCAAGAGGTCAGCGAGGTGAAAATGATCGGCAAGCAATGCAACTCCAGATTCATGCAACGATTGACAATTGTCAAGCAGACTTTCAGGCTTCGCCTATTCAGATGTCAAGTAAGCTTTTTGGTCAATTTGTTTCTATTTTGATAGATATAGGAGCTACTTAATGCTTTATTGATCCTAAAGTAGTTTCAAAATTACCTATTAGACCTGGTTATATGTCAAATGCATGGATGGTTCAGTATGGAAATTGAGCAGAGAAGAGGGTAGATTCATGTCTATCATGCAACGATTTACAGCTACCTAATTTCCAAACCCAAGTTAACCTATATGTAGCACCGTTGGGTTCTTATGATGTGATCTTAGGGATCAATTGGTTAACTGAACATAAAGCCATAGTGAACTGTGAGGATAAGGTTGTGAGTTGTTTGGATGATTTTGGACATCCAATTGAGATTTTAGGATCTCCAGAGCCTCTAGAGTTGACAATATCTCAGCCATGCAGCTAAAGAAAGCACATTGGAAAGGATGTTCCATATATGCTATATTGGTGAGTGACTTGGATAATTTCCAACAAAGTCCAGAGGGCTATCCAGTTCTCAGAGAGTTCTTGGATATCTTTCCTCAAGAACTTACTGAGTTTCCACCGAAGAGAGAATTTGATTACTTGATTGAACTTTTACCTGGAATGTAGTCTCAATCCAAGGCTCCATACACAATGACTACTACAAAGTTATATGAATTGAAGGTTCAATTGCAAGAGTTACTAAAGTAGGGATTTATTAGACCGAGTGTATCCCCATGGGGTGGGCCGGTAATCTTCGTTAAGAAGAAAGATGGAACCTTGAGACTGTGTATTGATTACAGGATGTTGAACAAGGTTACCATTAAGAACAGGTATACTTTACCCAGGATAGATGAGTTGTTTGATTAGATGAAAGGGGCCACAGTGTTTTCTAAGATTGATCTTAGATCAGGTTACCACTAGTTAAGGATTAAGGATGAGGATATTCCAAAGACAGCTTTCAGAACTCAATATGGACATTACAAGTTCACAGTGGTACCTTTTGGTCTAACGAATGCTCCAGTGGAATTCATGAACCTTATGAACAACATCTTTAGGGATTGTTTAGATGATTTCATACTTATATTCATTGATGATATTATGATTTACTCTAAGAAAAAAGAGGAGCATGAGAAGAACTTGAGAATAGTCTTGCAACGATTAAGAGATTGAAAGCTTTTTGGTAAGTTTTCGAAGTGTACTTTTTGTCAGAAGAAGGTTCACTACTTGGGACATGTCATATCTGCTGAGGGAATCTCAGTTAATCCTGTGAAGATAAAGGAAATAGTGGATTGGCCAACACCGCAGAGTGTTACTAAAGTTTGTAGTTTCATGGGACTTGCAGGATACTACATGAAATATGTGGAAAGGTTTTCCAAGATAGTAGCACCTATAACTTCTCTTCATAAGAAGGAAAGAAAATATGAGTGGACTGAGAAGTGCGAGGAAGCATTTCAATTCTTAAACAAAAGTTGACATCGGCACCAGTGTTGACTATACCAGATCCTAATGGGAATTCCATAGTGATTACAGATGTTTCAGGTGAAGGTGTAGGAGTTGTGTTGATGCAGGAAGGGAAAGTGGTTGCATATGAGTCCAGGAAACTGAAATAGTATGAATTGATTTATGTGCCACATGATCTTGAGCTTACAGCTATTGTTCATGCATTGCAGATGTAGAGACATTATCTCTTAGGGAAGCCATTTGAGCTTAAGACATATCATTTAGGACTTAAGTACATCTTCACACAGCTGAACCTCAATGTGAGACAGATGAGGTGGCTTGAGTTTCTAACTGAGTATGATTTTGGTACTGAGTATATCAAGGATAAGGAAAATAGAGTTGTAGATGCTCTTAGCAGGAGAAGACATCTCTCTACTATGTTGACCACAAGGTCAAATTTGAGGCAGCAAGTGTTGCAATATCTTCTAGCAGATGAGCATTATGACAGGGTCAAGCTAGCCTTAGAGGCAGATCCTTCAGATCATAGATTTGATGGATATGTGATTGATTATGATGGTATTGTGAGATATCAGGGAAGGATGTATATCCCTAAGGGTGGAGACTTGAGGAAGTTGATTATTGAGGAATTTCATGATGCACCTTATTCAAGGCATCCAGGAGTTATGAAGATGGTAGCAGAGTTGAAGGCTTTGTATTTTTGGCCTAAGCTCAAGAAAGATGTTATGGAGTATGTAGCTAGATGTTTGGAATGCCAGCGGGTCAAAGTTGAGCATGTACATCTAGCAGGACTTTTGTATCCCCACGATATACCTGAGTATAAGTGGCAAGTAATCAATAAGGATTTCATCCAAGGATTACCTTTGAGCAAGAATAGGCATGATACCATCTTAGTAGTTGTTGATAAGCTAACGAAGGTTTCACATTTCATACCAGTAAATCTGAAAGATGGATCATTGACTCTTGCGAAAAAAATTGTGCAAGAGATATTTCGATTGCATGGTATACCAGAGACCATTATTTCTAATAGGAATACCAGGATGACATCTAGGTTCTGGATTATATTGAATGCAATTTTGGGAACTAAATTGAATTTTAGTTTTGCATATCACCCACAAACTAATGGCCAAACCGAAAGGGTCAATCAGGTTGTTGAGGATTTGTTGAGGATGTACTGCATGGATCAACAGTACAACTGGGAGGAATATTTGTCATTGGTTGAGTTTTCCTACAACAACTCATTTCATGCATCGTTGGGTATGGCACCTTTTGAGGCACTTTATGGCCGAAAATGTCGCACACCGATTAGTCGGGACAGGATGGAAAATAGGGTCATCATTGGTCTAAATATGCTCAAGGAAATGGATGAGCAAATGAAGTTGATCAAGGGTAGGTTGAAGGAAGCAACCGATAGACAGAAGAGTTATGCTGATAGGAATAGGACTTTCAGACAGTTTGTTGCGGGAGATAAAGTCTTTTTGAGGGTTAAGCCTCATAAGAGCTCTATCTCATTTGAGAAATCATCAAAGTTGGCACCGAGATTTGTGGGACCCTTTGATGTACTGGAAGTTATTAATCCAATTTCTTATAGACTAGCGTTACCACCTGCTCTAGCTCGACTCCATAATGTATTCCATGTTTCTTTGTTGAAACCATATCATCGTGATGCATCTCATATTCTTGATTGGCATTCATTACAGGTACAAGATCCAAGGGTGGTGCTAGTGGAGCCCATCTGAATCCTAGACAGGTATAGCATTAAGCTATGTAACAGGGATAGTACTCAGTACAAGGTCCAATGGGACCAGTATATTGAGGATAGTGCTACATGGGAGGATTCTGAGATGATTGACCATCATTTTCCTCATTTTCTTTCATAGATTAGTATTTGCTTTATGCGGAGATACTTGATACTTTGGTTTTTGATTCACATGTTGTGAACTTTGATAACGTGGATGCTACTATGATTTGTTTATGCTTATGTTTGAGAACTATGTTGTTAGTTACTATTTCATTATGATCGAGAAACTATGTTTACCTATTAAGATACTGTGTTTTTACTGATTGAGATAGCATGTTTTATTGATTGAGATGTTATGCTTATTGAATGATTAATAAGACATCGAGACGATGTCTCTTCCAAGAGGGGAAAGATGTCACGTATTGACTTTGTCGATTATTTAAATGTAATTATTAATCATGAGATTGTTAATTATTATGCTAAATGATTATTTAAATTGAAACTGAAAGTGAATTTAAATTGAAATTGAAATTGAAATGCAATTGCAATGATTTGAAATGCATTTTTATTAAATTTGGTGTTTGTCATTGCTGATGAAAATTCGAGTGCAAGTGAGCGCAAGATCAAGTGAACGTGAATGAAGGCAAGAACATCGATCGGGTAGAGTCATTTTAGCCATTAGACGTTTATGAGGATGATGGAATCTCACACACACACTTAGTTATTATTTTAATGTATTTTTGTGATGATTATGCTTGCAAATTTCAAATTAAGTTTAATTGATTTCTCCAATATGTGAAAAAAAAATTTGCTTTAAATGGTGATTTGGGTAATTTTTGAGGAAATTGATTTTTATTTAAATAAATTGGATTCCTTATGTCAAGATTTTTCGATTATTTAAAAATAATGAAGCTCTTATTTGAAATTAATAGAATAGAATTTTAATTGCGAAAATTTATTAAAATGTAATAAAATTGTGTTATAAATTTATTTGCTTTTATTTTTCTCATTTGAAAATATGAAAGAGGAAATATTTGTGGAAGAAATAAACAAATATCAAAACTGAGTTATTGGAAAAACAAATTACGTACAAATTGGAAATTGAATTCAAACAGTAGTTGAACAGATTGAAGAAAATATCTTCAATCAATTTGGAAGGCAATCAAATTTTGAAACTTGGAGTTTGATAAATTGAACTGGAGATGAAACTGAAATTGTGGATCTTGCTTTGGGAATAACTCCACCAATGCATGAGAAAGAAAGGATCAGTTTAGGAAGAAATTCGAAATTGACAAGAGAACAAAAATCCGTTTTTGTTTGGAACAGAAAAAAAAAAGACACAATATCATTGATTTTGACAGGGTATTAGCTTATTTTGGAAGGAGAGAGGGAGTTATTTTTCCCTTCTGAATCCACTTACTCCTCTCACACTCCATGCGGCCAGAGCAGAGGAAAAAGGGAAAAATTACATACTAATCTTTTGTTATGCAGACCACCCACCTCATTTCCATCAGGGGCGGCCAAGAAGGTCACTCTTCCCCACGCGCACAAGGCAGGGAGGGTGTTGTTTGTTGAATGCCAAGGACTCCCCATTCACCCACACGAAGGGAAGAAGGACTGGTGACAAGTCAGCCAGTGTTAAGAGAACTGCGCAGAAGGGAGAGAATTCTTTGGGCGCGCATGGGAGAAGGAAGACTGGTGAAGGGGCGGCCTCTGTAAAGAGGAAGTGCAGAGGGCGAAACAAAGATCTCCAACCCAAGCGCATGAAGGTAGCAGATTTCCACACGCAGGCAGCAAGAAGAACTCTATGCAAGGAGAGAAAGGGGAGAAAGCGTGGGGAAAAGGCAGCCAGTAGGGAGTAGGGAAAGAGAGGCAGCGGGAGATAGGAAGATAGGAGGAAAGGTAAACAGAAATCTGCCTCACTTTAACTCACACAAGCAATAGAGGAATAGCAACAGAAATTTGAGAGAGGAATCAAATGAATAACCATTTCCAGAATTACCAGGTAGAAGTTGAAAACCAATTCACAAATTTAATAACGAGTTAAAAATTATTCTCTAATTCTTGTATTTAGTTTTGAATTGGAAAGAGAATTTCTGTTTTATTTAATTTAGGAAAAGAATAAACTCCAAATTTTATTTGTAAATCTAGTAAAAGTATCACTGTTTCCATTAAATTATGTTGAAATTTCAAACCATCAAACTATGATTTTTCCAGACTACCATTGAAATTAGAAACAGAAAATTGTAGGAAAACTTTGATTAGAAAACAATGAAAAATAAATTGATTTATCAATTTAGGAGAAATTCAGACTTAGAAAAAGATTTAAAACTTTAAACTTTTATTTCATTCTGATTTAGAAGAACTTTAAAAATCCAAACAGATACATAGTTTTCATTCTCAAAAGAAGGAAACAGAAAAGATTTTGATAAAATACTTGTTGAATATTAAATGTGAATTCAAAATAGAATTTAAAATCAGTGAATTTTGCAATATAAAATTCAAAATATTCGGAACAGAAATGAAAACGATTTATTTTAATTCTATTATTGAAAAAGTAATTATTTATTTTTTGAAAGTATGAAAAACAGAAAATACATCAATTAAATTAAAAATACAATTTATTTGTAAACAAAACAAATTAGGATTATTTCAAGTGGAAACAAATTAAATGAGTAAATAGAATGAAAGAACGTGTGCTCATTTATGCCTATTTATATATGTATTTAATTTACATACTTGAGATACACCTTCTTTTTGGGTTATTTAGTTTATTCGATTTAAATATTAGTTTAATAACACATGTATGTATTTAACTGGAAATATTATGAATCTTTTTATCAACTTTTGCAATCGAATGGATTTTATGATGTCTAATGAATGAAGTGTCGACTTTCTTTTAAATATAAATGAAATTATTTAAAGTTTTGTCGATGTTTTGATTTTAAAGAGTTTCGCTCTTTACAGTTTCATTTTTTTATCACACAAATGTGAGCATGATATAGTGCTTGTGTTATAACATTAGTGTGTTATAATCCAAGCATATCATAATATGAGCACACTAATAACTGGTACTATCCTATAAATTTGATAAATAAACATGCATCTAAATCTAAATCTTGAGGGAAATATCTTACAACTTGATGTACTAAATTTTATCTCAAAATTTCTCTCAAGTACACATCAATAAAACACATTATGAATTCTCTAATGTCAAATAAAAACAAGCTTGTGATTTCATAAAGATAAATTCTTTCTTGAAATTTTTATTTTTAATTTTGAGGAAGGAATTCTCTCAAAACATTAGCCAATAAAATATATTTTAAATACTCAGACATGACTTATTGAAGATCTTTGAGCCTCAACTATAGACTTAAGAGTTCCAACCTACACTTTGTTTGAGGGTTTGTAGAAAAAGAATGCAAATTCATAACCATTACATTATCTCTTTCTTCCTTGTGTTAAGCAAAAGAGTGGTGTAGGAGGCAAAAATTCACACTCAGCTAGCATATTGAACAATTTATACATTTAAGTAACATCAAAATTTGAATGTCTCAAAAATCATATCTAACTTAATAGTTAGTTTTGTCTTGGAAATTCTATAAAAACTGCAACCATAAATGCATTTCAAATACTCAAATGCCACTATATCGCAAACCTTGGAGCCTAAACAACACAAGCATATAAAATGCATAATCACGTCACTGTCTCTTTATTTCTTGTTTATTCCCCCCTTATCTAGGTTAAAAAAGTAAAACTTGTAAATTCAATTGGAAAATTTCAAAACAATCACATAGATTTTGCAACAATAAAAAGGAGCACAACCATTTAACTAGAAATGTTATAAAAATGATGTTTGCACAACAAAAAGCACTAAAACAAAAATTAAAAAAATTATTTTAAAAAAAAAATTGTTATCTTAATAATGATAAATCAACAAACACTTAAAAAATCAAAACAAACCTTTGCATGATCAAATATCATATCTTACACAATCTATCATTACTTTACATCAATGATCACTAAACACCTATTTTTTAAGAGTACAAAATAACAAAACTCCATAAATATAAGAAACTAAAAGTAAAAATAAAATCTAAAAAAAAAGATTATATTTAAAGCAAGAATGAGTAACTAAAAATTAAATTCCAAAAAATAATTAGTAATTTAAAGCAAGTTAAGATATGGTGTGTGAAAACTTCTACAATGAGACGCTGCTTAAAATTTTTTTAGTGAATTAAGCAAGTTATAAGCATATTACAAAAACAATGACATAGTAGCATACATGCTAGTTGTAGCAGATACAACCATAGCAGCAAAAATAGTTTTCACAAACAATATTATTCTATAGATTAGTAAAGTACCATCATACAACCAAGTAGGACCAAAATAGCTGGAGAAATTCTATGCTTTAAACAACAACAAAAGAAAAACATACATAAATTCTATTCTTTTCAAGCACAAACAAATTTCTAGTGTAAATATGAACTTTGGGGATGAAATATTTGTTGAAATTTAATAATAGATTTGAGTGGAATCCATGTTGTCAACCTTCATGTTCACTTTATCTTTCATGCTTTACTCGCAAACAATCAAAAGATATTTCAAAATGGCTTAAGAAATCATTTTTCATCATTCATCCTTTGGGATTAAGGTTTCCATAGTTGCCCTAAGATCCAAGAGCTAAGATTGATTTACATCCTATGGATGATATTGCTTGTTCATCCTATTAAAACTTAATTTAAAATTAAGTTAATTGTACTCCTTTGAAATTAAAGGGGTTGGACCTTGGTAGGGACCTATGTATCTAGGCACATTCAAGTTATAATTTTAGACCATTTAAGTTAAAATGTAATGAAAAATATATATTCATTTATAATTCAAGTGGGAAATTAATAAATTATATATAAATTTCTATGAGAAAATATAATAAGTTGCTTTAAAAATATATTATTATTATTATTTTCATGAGGATTTATTTCTTTCAAAATTTATTTTAAGAATATTGAAATTAAATTTAAGAATTGTTTCCTTGATCTAAAGTTTTGATTAAAGCGATTTTTATAAACAATTTTTGTGGTTATAACTTATTATAATCAATTTCTTTAAAAATATTAATTACTTGAATTTAATAAATAATAGCAAAATACTATAATCATTATAAATCAATAAATTAGTTTTCTTTTAAGTTGAACTATTAGTTGAAAATTTAGGTATGTCTTGTTTCAATGACTAGACCTTCATGTTATCATATTGTAAACCCTATTGGGAATGTTGTGATTTGAACCTCCCTTCAAAGTGGCTTGCTTTTTACACCTAACCCTATTAAGTTGCTATCATCATTAGGGTGTGTGGAAGGGGTTCTCTCACGCATCTTTACGTTTTTACTCTCCTCGTCTTTTAGATGGTGTGCTTATGATAACATCGTACATATTGTCACTTAAGTGCACATAATAAATTTTAAAACTTTTAATATTTATTTTTTTTTATATATTGGGATTATGTCATTGTTCTCTAGAATAAAATGTAGGCATGAAAGTAGTTTCATATTGTCCAAAGTTAGATATTGTTATGAGATCATTTTTATATTGAAAGTTACTCATTCTATCCTAACTCCTAAAAGTATACTTCAAATTTGCTCTACATGTTATTCTAAACATTTTTATTTTACACCCCCATTAACATATGTAACATTAATCGACTTTAAGGAGGAACTAAAGAAGACTAGCAATAAGGAAAAGAAGGAGATTGTTGATTTTTTACTCAAGTTAAATAGGGATGAATGCAAATAAAAACATCCACCATTCATTGATGAAAGTCAAAAATTGGTTTATGTATTCATGTTTAGATCATAAGGCCATTTTGTGCAATAAGGAAAAGAGGAAGGAGATGGTTGATTTTTTACTCAAGTTAAATAGGGATGAATGCAAATAAAAACATCCACCATTCATTGATGAAAATCTAAATTTGGTTTATGTATTCATGTGTAGATCATAAGCCCATTTTGTTCATCACACCCATCATAGTCACTTGAACATCCACTAGGTAAAAGGACCCAATAGCTACCCATGTACCAATAACCACTCACATCTTGCTCACCTAACCTCCTAATTAATAGTTTTTACAAACAACAAATACTTTTAAAAGTCGACTAAAATATCCCCACATGTACCATTAGTCACCCACTTGTGCATGCATATTTAAAGCTTGAATATTTAATTAGAAGAACTATGCAACTCTTTCGGAAAATTTGGGCATAGGTATTAGTCCAAACATGTATTAGAGTAATAATATGTTTTAAAGTAATTGTGCAATATTTTTTGGCTGTTTGTAGCAAATGGTTATTAAGGCATCTATGAATAGATATTGAATGATACTTTCAAATGATATCTTTTGGACCTTTAAAGACAACAACTCGTCTTGTGATTGTCATAACTATCCAAAAGCTGAAACAATAGTTTTAAGACTTCAAACATATGAAAAAATTTGAAAAAACAAATTGGAAAAAAAAACATAAAAAACCGATATATTGTTAATAAGAAGGTTAAGGTACATTTAGTTAAACCGATATGTTGTTGAGCTTAAGGTGCATTAAATTAGGGTGGACAACCATTGGAACCTTTCCCCTATTAACTCTTTTGAAATGAAACTCACCTCTATGATGTTACATTTGATTTGATACTTAATTCCATTTCTTAAAACAAAGCAAGTAATTTTAATATTAAGTGATTCATAAATGAAACACATTGATATTCAATTTGATGTTTTATTCTTATAAAATTATATTATTAAAATAATTTTATTAATTTAATGTTTTATTCTTATAAAATTATATAATTAAAATAATTTTATTAAATTAAAAAATATTATTATATAGAATATTAAGTTGTTTAATTTTTTAGTGTTTATCTATATAACGAAGTGATATAGATGTTTTAAAATATGATGAAATAAATAATTTGAATATTTATTTACATACTATTAAAATATGATAATTGAAATATATTTCAAACATGGAATTTAATGATGACTGAAAATTGTCAGATAAACATTTTATAAAAATAAAAACTTCACTTATAATTTGGAGAGGTGAAGTTAAATATGCACAACTAATGCATTTTTTTAATGCTGGCCTGCGCCTAGCCTTGACTAGCGTTAACAGTTGGATTTATACTCCTTCACACCTCACACTTCTTAATTCAGACTTGGATTTGCTGTGATTCAGGCTTTAGACATGGATTATTGCAACTGTGCCCTTTGTCCTGCTACTTCTTCCCCTTGATCGCTACCAAGGGGAAGAAAGTCGTTTGTCAATCGTCAAATGTTCTTTTCCAACCGATGTCATATGCCGAATTCAGTGGGTGGCTCACGTTACATTGCTCTAAACGTGTACTAGAATGGGCTCTAAACTAATTAACCAGAAAATCCATATATACAATACAAGAGAGACAGGTTGGGGAGCTCTAAGCTGATTACCCAGGAAATCCATATATACAAATACAAGAGAAACAGGTTGGGCTCTAAGCTGATTAACCAGAAAATCCATATATACAATACAAGAGAGACAGGTTGGTTTTGGTGGATGACGCATCTGTAATCAAACTAGGTTCTTTCTTTGACGAGTTTTGATCCATGAGTTGCCTACCCAATTCTCTATATGAATGATCTAATCTATAAAACATTTACTATATAAATGATCTCCTTTATTTTCCTAGCATCCATGTCAAAATATAGAATTCAAAATCCTGGGCATGTAATACAAACCTACCCCAAACATGAGATATCCATTCCAATTATTATTTTACTACCATCCACACCGTAAACTCAAAATCATGGCAACAAAAATGTTAAATCCACTAACACAACATATTGAGATGTTCATTTCCCATTATCATGGGTATCGAAAAGTATTCGAGTACGGTCACACGTAAAAAAGAGTTCAACAAAAGCCCGTTCATTTTGAAATGATGTCAGTCTGCATACTAAGATTCAGAAAATGGAAAGAGAGGAGTGAAACCTCGCATTAAACACGCTCGAAAGACGAAAGAGCCAAAAATTGATCGAAGTTTGAGAGACCCTATAGAGTTAATGTCAAAGACTCAAAACAGGCACACAACTAAGCACAGGAAGATACAATGCCTGACGTAGGAGGAGGATCCTTGTCGTTATAATTGTTCCTACCTCCCGATCCAATGGCTGGAGGATCACTGGAATCGGACAAAGTCCACTCTACACCGTCATCCACTTCTTCGGCTTCAACATTTTCTTCTGGAACTTTAGCACGAACAGGGGATATAGCCAACTCCAACCTAGGAAATTGTTCGTCATTTCTAGTGGGTGGAGTCCACTCAGTGTGCCTTGTAAAGGGGGTAGACCTCCCACAACGACCTGAGCGGCTAGCACGAGCTTGAGCTGAAGAATGGTCCCTCCAAGTAGTCATTTGAGATCCCACTCGAGATTGATGTATGTCCTCAGGGTTACCCCAACCATCCCATTCAGTTGTTGGAGGATCATCGATGCCAGCTACATCCCACCCAGAACCAACATTTAGTGCTCCATTTTGTGCATTTCTTTCTTGTTCACCACCACTTTGATTAGAAGATTTGGGCAGCTGGAATGCCGATACTTGTTTGCCATTTGTAGGGCGTGACGATTTGGGCAGCTGGAATGCCGATACTTGTTTGCCATTTGTAGGGGGTGATGGCCAACTAGTTCGTCCACCAAAACGACCCCCTGATCGGCCTCTATGGCGACCTCGGAACTGTTGTCTACCCCTAAAGCGGTTGGTGCAACGTTGAGCTGAAGAATGGTTTGTATTAGGATTGGCTTGAGACCCTGTAGGATCTTGACCCCTGTTGTCAAAGTTGCCACTATCTCCCCATCCATTCGTTGGGAGATCACCAACATCTGGTATGCCCTGCCTTGAAATGTTATCCACTACCACATTTTGCACATTTTTTTCTTGTTGAGCTCTTGCCTGATCAGGGTTTTGGGGAATCCCCCTGGAGCAGTTGGTGCAAGGTCGAGCCAAAGAATGATTTGTGTTAGGATTGGCTTGAGACCCTGTAGGTTGTTGACCCCTATTGTCAAAGTTGCCTCTACTTCCCCATCCATTGGTCGAGAGACCACCAGCATCTGGTATGCCTGACCTTGAATCATTATCCACTACCACATTTTGCACATTGTTTTCTTGTTGAACTCTTGAATGATCAGCACCTTGAGGAGTTCCCCTGAATGTACATGACTCATTGCTGATGGATGTAATGAGCTCTTGGAGATGCTCCACCTCCATAGTCAGCTTCTTAACTTGTCCTTGAAAATCCAATCTTTTAGCTTTGGTAAGGTTGTGGGAAGAAACTGCAACACAAGGTGTCCCACAATAAAATTAAAAAATTATGACAATATACAAATTAGAAACAAATTGACACCTACATCCCAGAAGGAAGCGGTTTCTATTCTATCTCAATTGTATTACATGTCACATTAAAGCCTTATGAAAAAATGTTACCATTTGCACAAAATTAACAAGGAATGCACACTTTAAGAAGGTTATAGCAAACAATTGAGCAGAAATTTCTCAAATGTATCCTTCGTCCTATGACAAATTGTTGCACATAAAAGTCCAGAGTACAATATAACTTGAATAAATCTCTCTTTCAACAAATGGCTAAAACATCTAGAAACAGCAAGAACTTGAAATAAATATGCGGGAGCCAATCTCCAAATCACGAGAAGAAATAGATAGTTAAAATCATCTAGAAACAGCAAGAACTTGAAATAAGTATGCGGTAGCCAATCTCCAAATCACGAGAAGAAATAGATAGTTAAAATCTAGAGTTTATCATTTAAATATCAAAAACTCTGATGTCTGATACAGCTCAATATTTTGTCAATTGATCATACATTCTAATCAAGAGTAGAAACGGACCAATTGTAGAGCATCCGATACCACAAGAAGATAGGACAAACAAGCAAAGCTCTAGGCTTCTTTCTGAACTGTAGGGCTGACAATATACACTAAACAGCCGAGGCATACACGACAGCACAGAGATGTAGAGATCTCGACCCCCATTCACATGGCATATATTGAATAAGAGTCCAAAGATTCTATAACAGATTGGCTATCGTTAATTCAGCACAATGCTACGAACTATGTTATAATACTAGTAATGAAAAACCTAAGTCTTAAAAACAATCAATTATATGATAACATGGGGCATCCTTTGATATGCCATGGAACTTGCAGTGCATCAATGTAAGAGACTTTACTTCGATGACATTTGAGGGCCTTTCATAGGTTATTTGCTAAATGTAACCCTCCACAACTAAATATGAAATTTTGTTTTAAGGTTTAGCTTGTTTGTGGAACATCAATATAAACAAGTCTTCCGCAAAAAAATAAGTTAACAATTTTAAATGCAAAATATTCTTTAGACATGCTATACAATTCAATAGCTTGTTTGTGGAACATCAATATAAACAAGTCTTCCGCAAAAAAATAAGTTATCAATTTTAAATGCAAAATATTCTTTAGACATGCTATACAATTCAATATGTTTTCAATTGGCAGTACATTCAAATCAAAAAAGGAAATTGACAATGTGTAGGACACTGAAATCAAGAGAAAACGGATCATTTCTAGGACAAACAAGAAAAGTTCTCATATTCTTTCTTACTTGTAAAAAGCTGGCGATGTACACAAAACAGTTGAGACATGCATTCGACTATCACAAAAAACAAAAGGTGCAGAGATCTCAACTCCAATTTTATATAGAACTATTACATAGAGCCGAAATATTCTACAACGGTTTACTATTGATATTTTAGCACAAAATGTGGCACCAAGCACCAGTAATGAATCCCAATGTGAGTTTCTTAAAAACAGATCCGTTCTATGGAGTACCATTTTAACTCAGCATGGAACTAACAATTAATTGCAACCCATGTCTTGGTACTAGAGGCTTCTGATGCAGGTACAACTCTGATTCTTGTACCCGGAGAATACTTAACAAGTAATGACCTATAACTTGGTTGCTGAACTTTGACGTCATCTCTATTTCTTAACACACTTCTTGTCATATTCTGTACTAGCTCTTTCTTTGATTCTGTTTTAAAGGCTTCGGAAGGCTCTAAATGAGAAAAAGTCTCAAAGAATTCTACTCGGTTCAAGATGAGAAAGCACACCCTGCAACCCAACCCTTTTTGTCTCCTCCAAATGATTGATCACCTGGATAAGTGTATGATCATTTGATTCACAAACTGGTGCTTTTTCCTTATTGTCAGGCACTTGTAGTGTGGAAACAGCTGATCTAAAAGCAACCACAGGAAAACAAAAAGTTTACAATCTTAGCAGCAGATTGATTAACTTACGCAACTAGCTCTGTTTAGATGCTTCACTTTACATAATCTCGGCACTTAATGGCCATAAATAAATCTAATAAACAAGCCCAAAAGTAAATTTAAGCAATACAAATTCTTACCATCTTCTTGTTTTATCTATCTTCCTAAAGAAGGAAGCACTACTTCACTACAACAAAGACCTTAAATAATAAGTTTGCCTTCCAATACAACAGTGATTTGTTTACAAAACCACCCTAACATATTTGCCTTAATGTTTTAGACCATTTGCTCTCTTCAACATATGTAAACACAACCAACCTCAGCTTTGCATAATAACAATTTTTGTTTTCCACGGCTATAGTTGTTTTTGACCTCAAGTAAACAGATGTAACAGCATTGGTAGTGATTGAATCCCACCCTTACATATTTGCCTTACTGTTTTAGACCATTTGCTCTCTTCAAACATGTTAACCATGGCTATAGTTGTTTTTGATCTCAAGTAAACAGATGTAACAGCATTGGTAGTGATTGAATCCCACCCTTACATATTTGCCTTACTGTTTTAGACCATTTGCTCTCTTCAAACATGTTAACCATGGCTATAGTTGTTTTTGACCTCAAGTAAACAGATGTAACAGCATTGGTAGTGATTGAATCCCACCCTTACATATTTGCCTTACTGTTTTAGACATTTGCTCTCTTCAAACATGTTAACACGACCAACCTCAACTCTGCCAATAACAATTTTTGTTTTCCCCGGCTAGAGTTGATTTTGACCCCAAGTAAACAGATCTAACAGCATTGGCAGTGATTGATATCATGTTTGTCTGATCAGTACAGCATTATCGTTTTTATCTTCTATACACCCATTCTAATTTCATTTAACTTACTATAAAAACTCCCTTCTAGCAGACCATTCTTGTTAGATAACCATTGGCTGTTTAGATTGAAAGAAACTATCAATAAAGCACATTTAAACTTAAACAAGGATTAAAAACCTAAAATCAAGTTTGTGTCAAAGTCAAAGTCTGTTTCTATCAAAACGCATATGTTCAGTGTTGTTCCAGGAAAAGTCACCTTACAGAGAGGAAAAAATTTAAAAATCTCACATTCTTTAAGAGTAGACCATGCAACCATAGCTGCATTGTTTTCTGCTTGCTTCTTATTATTGGCAGCTTTTCCTACAAATTCCATCCCATTAAACTTCACGGTGCTTGTGAAAACAGGCCTACATGATACGTAAGTTGTATTGTACACTGGCAAAGGACTTCCTTCTTTCTGTGCTTTTATCTCCAAAAGAATCTTGCATATAGGTGACTCAACCTGGGAAGAGAAACACTGTTAGTTTATAACTTCATAACATGCTGCTTCATAAAGGAACAAATGATGTCCCATCAAAGATGGCATAAAATGAGAAGTTGTATAAGAATTTTACCAAGGTAGAAACTCTCTCAGAAAAGGAATCGAGCACTGCCAATGCAGCAGAATTTTCAGCTTGCCGCAATGTATTAAAGAGTCCTGGACTCTCAAATGTTTTACCATCAAACTCAACTGTTGTCTTGAACCGAGGCCTACGAGGAAGACCATCACAAAAACTGGAGTAAACCGGGAAACGAAAATCAGCTGTCATAGCAAACTCATTCAGCTTACTTTTATGATCACCTGCATACCCATAGAGCATAACTAGGGTAATTTAGTTTAATAGATAGTGGGGCAAATTACTTGATATTTGAACCATAATCAAATTCTTATATTACCGACTCAAGTTATCACAAACTATGTCTGACCTGCAACATTCTTGATGCAAGCCAGCAATCTTCCATGCAAAAGAGTTTCTAATTAATGTTACAAGACAACACTGGTGTGATTACAAGTGTTAAACTCCCAATGATAAATGTACCCTATGAATCCTTTCTCATTTTACTAGAAAAATCTCAATCTGCAGGTCATGTGACTTGAGAATCCTTAAATATTTTCCCTCTTTAACAATATGGCCGTGTACTCTATATATTTGAACCATAATCAAATTCTTATATTACTGACTCAAGTTGGCACAAACTAATTGTCTGACCTGCAACATACTTGATGCAAGGCAGCAATCTTCCACGCAAAAGAGTTTATAATTAATGTCACAAGACAACACTGGTATGATTAATAAGTGTTAACTTGCAATGATAAATGTACCCTTTGAATCATTTTTCATTTTACTACAAAAATCTCAATCTGCAGGTCGTGTAACTTGAGAATCCTTAAAAATTTTCCCTCTATTTAACAAATATGGTCGTATACTCTAAATCTTGCATCATATTGCTACAGTTATTAGTTAATATGTGATATTCTACTTTTTCAAAAACAAAAATATCCATTGTCCAATAAATGCCATAAAATTTTGTTTTCAATCCACTTAGCTTGCTCTCACAAAGGTAATTACTTTTTCACATGAATCATTTTCTCAGCACAGGTTGGCTAATTTAATTATTGTATTTTGAAATTTTGAAGTCACTCCCAACATTTTACGGACAATTTATCTGATCTACTATTTGTATATACATCCAGCACCACTTTGCCAATTCAAAGAAAGTACCAAGCGTTGTTTGTATTCCTGATTGATCAAACATAGTATGAATATATATAGAAAAAACCAAAACAAAACTAGATAACCACCACCTCACTTCTGTCAGATTAACAGAAACGAGGAGGTTTGAATTGTATCAGAAACAAACCACATAGCAGAATATGATGCACACATTATCTATTTTCCTCAGATTCTATTTCTCTATTTGTCCCTGGTTTTAAATTAGCTTACAGAATTGAGACAAAACATGCCTTGGATGCTCCCTTCCATTATTGGAGATATTCAGATACCATCTAACAGATGATATTACTCATAATCACTTTTGGTTAGCCATGGAAAATGAATTTGGATGTGAAAGAACCACAAACATGCAAACTCCATGAGTGACTCACTGAAGCCCAGGTCTCACTAAAATCTGAATAGCTACAATAAGAGATCAAGTCAGTAAGACCAAGAACAGAGATATTAAAGGAAACACAACCGCAGATCACACAGATTAAATGGACAGATGAACCTCTACCAAGGCAGAAATAGAGAGATGCCCAAGAAAACTATTAACTAACAAAAGAGTGTCTCAAGATTCCAAGAATAAGTGCCAACACATACCACAGTAAATTATAGACAAATCTAGAGAAAAATTTCAGCCGTCATCATCACTATTAACTAACGAAAGAGTGTCTCAAGATTCCACGAATAAGTGCCAACACATACCACAGTAAATTATACACAAATCTAGAGAAATATTCAGCCGTCATCATCCAGGTGAACTTTCACCCAAAATCAGGGAAAAGTACCTAAGTTCAGGGTTTCAGTTCTCAATGATTTAATGACTAGTTGCTTCTTTGAATGAGAGGGGAATCCATAAACAGAACATACATAAAAAGACCTCAAGAAAGCCTATCTATAACAGAAAAGAGATTTGTCATCACGATGTTGAGGGGATCACTGGAGCAAGAATCATGAAAGGGCAGATGCAGTTAACCATTGGAATCATAAAAAGAGTCACAATCACTTGGGAATTCTACAGATGGCATATATACACACCAAGTATTGGACAAAAACTGAAAAAATATTGCAAGTCTAAAAAGCAGGGGCAAATTAGACTTCCAGTTTCATACAGCACTCTCCATATATTTAAACTATAATTAGAGGCATAAAGAGTATGCAATTCTTTGTTAGTTACCACAAAGCAATTTCCATTGGCAAGTAGCTGACTAATTTACAGGGGCCATTCTGATATGTGCCTAATCATAATTCTTTATTGGTCACCATGCAGAAAATTTCAGTTCGCATAATTGCAAATACAGACAGACTAGTTTGCAAAGATCAAGACTACCTAGTGTATATTAAATTATATCCTATATGTATGTTTTCTGGGCGCAGAAATGATAAGTGCCTGAGGTAATGGTGCTATTAATTTGTTTGAAGTTGAACCTTTGTACAAAGGTTCAAAAGGAAAAATGGAGCAAGACTCGTGGAAAGGAAGATATGATCTAACTTAGGAATCATAGAAAGAGATTCACAATCACTAGGAATGCTACAGATGGCATACACATACACAATATACAGGACAAATTATTGTGACTTCTTGTTGCAAGTGTCTAAAATGCAGCGACCAATTAGAATTCCAGTTTCCTATGTCACCCTCCAAATATATGTTAAATATAACCAGATCATAACAAGTATAAAATCCATTATTAGTTACTGCAAAGCAAATTTCAGTTGGAACTAGCTGACTACTTTATGGGTGACGGTTGCTACTTGGTATGTATCCAATCATAATTCCTTATTAGTTTAATAGTTAGTATGCAGCAAATTTTAGTCAGCAAAAAAGGGACTAATTTGCAAAGATCAAGACTACCTAGTGAATATCTGATTATAACTGCAATGTATGTTCTATGGCACCAAAATGACAAAAGCCTGTGCTAATGGTGATATTAACCTGTTTGAACTACAGTTTACACACATACACAATAAAGGAAAATTAATGAGATTGTAAAAATGATTGAAAAAAAATTGTTCGAGTGTAAAGAGTAACATCATCACTAGTAAATAATCACGCAAGCAACAAACAAGTAGACGTTCTTACAAAAACTTACACATTTAAATAAACTGGCTTCTTGAAGAAATCTACTGAATTACATAGACCGAAGGACTAGATGCATGGAGCAGAGAGGCCAGGTGAATGATTGATTAGTATACTGCCTTTACATACACACATGGATTATGCTAAAAGTAAAAACTATTACACAGCTAAAATCAGAAGCACTCTTGCAATCACTATCATGGACCGTGGATATACTGTCAAGAAATTGTCTTACATCAATGTCAAAGAGAATTTTGTTTTATTGAAAAATTTCCGGTCTCATACATCACAGAGCATGCTTATACGTAATTACTTATCAATTATTTGAAAATTTACTGCATCCAGGAAAAAATATAGAATATGTTTGTGCACAGTAGGAACAAGAAAAGATTTTAACATACAATTCATGCCCTTCAATTCCAACTTTTTGCTAAATTACTTCAAACGATAAACTTTATGAAAACTCCAATGCATGTACCTTGACAGAACTGTGGAAGTGATATTCTTTCTTCTTGTTGTTGTAAGTCCTCAGTCCGCTGCCTCTTTCCTAGCATACCTGTAGCTAGCATATTTGTTATGCCAGAATCAGAAATAGAGGGCAAATTTGCTGTTGGTTGTAGCATTTCACCAGACTGGATTCGGACTGTTAAGTAATTATAAACCATATTTTAGACCATTAATGAATAATCCTATGGTCAGATTAAAACTTAAAAACACAAATCACCAACATCCAAAAGATATTTAATCTGCAAAATAGAATACTTGAAAGATATAATAAAACTTAAGATCGGCACCATATTTTAGACCATTAATGAATAATCCTATGGTCAGATTAAAAATTAAAAACACAAATCACCAACATCCAAAAGATATTTAATCTGCAAAATAGAATACTTGAAAGATATAAAAAAACTTAAGATCGGCAATGTCTGCACCAAGAGTTTCAAAGGCCTTGGTTGTTGATCAGACCCTTAAGAATATGTTTGCGCACAGTAGGAACAAGAAAAGATTTTAACATACAATTCATGCCCTTCAATTCCAACTTTTTGCTAAATTACTTAAAACATAAACTTAATGAAATCACCAATGCATGTACCTGGACAGAACTGTGGAAGTGATATTCTTTCTTCTGGTTGTTGTAAGTCCTCAGTCCGCTGCCTCTTTCCTAGCATACCTGTAGCTAGCATATTTGTTATGCCAGAATCAGAAGTAGAGGGCAAACTTGCTGGTGGTTGTAGCATTTCACCAGACTGGATTCGGAGTGTAAGTAATTATACACCATATTTTAGACCATTAATGAATAATCCTATGGTCAGATTAAAAATTAAAAACACAAATCACCAACATCCAAAAAATATTTAATTTGCAAAATAGAATAATTGAAAGACATAAAAAAACTTAAGATCGGCAATGTCTGCACCAAGAGTTTCAAAGGCCTTGGTTGTTGATCAGACCCTTTCTCTCTGATGAATTTCTTCATCAATTCTGAGATCCAGAGAGATTGGATCAGTAGTCAATCTAAACAGCAGAAACATTAGAAAACTTAGAGATTAAGACAAGGTTAGTTGAAAAGCTCGAAACCAACTCTCCCAGTCATATTTCAGGTCCAACAAGGACAAGTTCAGCAGTTACCAAACACTAATTAGAACAATAAAGTCCTCCCCTTCAAAGACCTTTGTGCTACTTCAACATAATGGGATACAGTATATGCAGCCACTTCCTAATTAGAAAACAACCTTTATAGGGAAACATATTGCTTAGAGTTTCTAGATGACCTACATAGTTGTTTATGATTCAACATTTCAATTGAACTGCTTCATTCATCAACAGGAACACGCACACAAAAGGATGGGCTTGAAATGTTCTGAGTAGATACAATTATATAGCCCACCTAGAAACTCTGAGCAACACTCCAAAACAGTTGAGTAATGCCTGATATAGAACCATCATAACTGTATAATGACAAGAAGCCCATAATTCCCAATGAAGCCTGTAGCTGATGCAAAAGATGAGTACCATCCATGAATACGAAACCTGCATCTATTGTCATTTCAAATGCCTCAAAACTGCCAACATAACAAACATGACTAACTGATAAATGCAGGCATGGCCAACAAGAAGAAAAGTAAGTTCTACCAATGTCACCCTAGGAAGCCCCAAATTGCATGTCAAGAAGCCAAGATTCAGAAGGCATCTTTGAGTTGATGCAGAAGATGAGTAACACCCATGACGATGAGACATGTATTGTCATTTCGAGGAACTCAAATCTGTTGACACAACAAATGCCTGTCATTTTAAAAAGCAGGCATGGCCAAAGAAAAATTAGGCTTTTCTGCTATTGCGTCTGTATTTTGGCCTTTCTGAGTGATAGTGGTCAAGCTCTAATTTTCCTTTGGCTGTGATTGCTTTTACTGCTTTTACAGTTGAACTCCTTGGTAATGCCCATTTTCCCCTTTTGAGTTATCTGAAGAAACAAGGATCTATGTACCCTGTTTTCTGGTGCACACAGCTTCTGCATTATGCCTTTGTTGAACACGGAATTTTGGGCTCCCTAGAGTGACACTGTTGAAACTTTCTAGATAACTTGAAACGGTCCTGACGCTGTTTAAAAACTATGACCCAGCAAGGACTCAAACCAACAACCTTCCAATAAGGTATCTACACCTCCGTATATTCAGCATAGTCTACAAATGGTATTCCATGTAGGTAGCTTGAATTCCCGTTTTTCAAGGGCAGGTGATTCTGTGTAAGTGTAATAGAGGCAAACAATTAAATTTAGGCTCTGGTCCCAAGTAGCATTACACTAAAAAAACTCACAATTAACCCCAGTAATCACCACCCAATTCATTTGCCCTTGCCTGAGTTTTTCAAAAAGTGGTTGTGGAATGTAATTTGTGTATAAATATCATTTTTTAGCTCAGTTTTACACCTAGGAGAAGAAAAATAAACAAACAGGAAGATTGGAAAATTCCAGCTATTCAGGTTAAACCGTTAAACTATGAATAAATTTGTTTTTGAATTAAAAATCAAACACTACCTGAGCGCTTTTCTTTTAATTATACCCAAATGAGGGTTCAGTATAAAACATTGTATTGCCTCTAAAATTTTTAACACTTTTGATGGTTTTTCTTCTAATTATACCCTAATGAGGGTTCAATATATAATATCAGGTTGCCCCTAAAATAGTAAGCTGTGTTTGATGAAAGCAGTATGGCACTATCAACTTCGGGACCAAAATTATATTTTTTTACATATACCCTCCTAGGTAAAAGTAAAATATTTGATTTTGAAAATACTACTTGTTTTTTAAATAATTACTTTAATTAGGAGTTTTTTACATATTATGCTTTTATTATATAATCTCTGCCATATTGGACATCAAATAACAAAATCAAAAATATTAATATTTTACAAATATAATATTCATGTTTTAGGTATACCCTAGTTTTTGCAGAGATTTTTCCATTTAAAATCTAGGTAGAACTTAATTCCATTTACACTTTTGCCAGGCTTGTCAATGCCATGCAAATGGAATGCTACCATCTAAGGCCCATGGAGGGAAGCTTGCTAAAATTAATCACCGGGTGCTGCTGAGAAAACTAAGGATCCTTTTCCAGGCAATGTGTCCAATGGAGGGATATTGGATTCCCACTTTTGAGGACTGATGATTCCAGGGAAGTGTAACGTTAGACGAACTGGAATCTTTGGTTATGTACCCTCAGAGGGTACCTGGCTAAAATTTCTCGGCAGGTACTGCTCAGAAAACCAAGGAGACTTTTCAAAGCAAAAAGTTCCCTGGTTTTTTAATTTCTTTTCTATTAGAAATCTTAAGTAGGAACTGAGGAATTTTGGATGAGAAATTATAATAACTATATACAATAGAAATCAAAACTCTAAAAAAATATCATGCAAGCTGCTTATTGGCTTTTTAAAGGCTGAGTCTGTCCCATGCAATTTTTTAAGAAGCACAATGCATACATGGCTGCACAATTTTGTCTTCCTCCCTTTTTTTTGTTTCCCTTTCAATTTTTACCTCCTAAATTTAGTAATTCCAAAAATTCAGTACAATGCTAATTACTTAAAATAAGCAGGAAAACAAATCAATTGATTGGTAGTTACTTAAAAATGAGCAGGTAAAATAATATCATGGGCTCACTATCCGCAAAGAATCTCCTAAAAGTTTGAGCAGTGGTTCCCAGTAAATTTAGCCAATAGCTAAGCGGCTGTATGGGACCCTGCTGTAAGCAGGCAGAGGAATCTTTCACAACCTCTTTTCCAACACCAGCTTTTCAGCTACATATGCGGATCTCCTCTTTTACGACGACAGACTCATTTTAATCATGTAGCTGCATTTTCTTTTATTTTAAATTCCATGGTACCGTCCTCAGAGTAAAAGATAGATGCCCAGGGCACTTCCATGGGACCATATCCGAAGATAATGTAGGAACGGCCATACTTTTTTTGTAGGGTTTCTAAAATTTTAGTAAGAAGGTTTGTTCAGTTGTGTCAGAGAGGAGGAACTTGAGATTTCCTAGAACAGCAGAAAGAGTCTTTAGGTTATTTACCTACCAGGTAGCAACTATTTCTTTAGGTACATTTTTTTCCAATTTCTCCAAAAACTTATAAAACAAAATATTTATTCTCATTCCCTTTAAACATGCAGAAGCCAAACGGTGCTTTGCAATTGGCACAAAAATTATTCATATAACTAACCTTAAAATTTCTGGGCAGCATCAGCCAAGGAAAAGAAACACCCCTTCCACTACGAATGCCAAAATTGGACATACCCTAGTTGAGCGTATCCTTCTATGGGGACAACTACCCAAGCCAAAAATGGTCATGCACAAGTAGAGTTCCCCTATTTGGGTGGCTCTATAAGGTAGACAGGCACCAAAAGATACAAAAATAAACAAATTATCACCATTAACTCCAGAAAACTTGCACCTGCAATACAAATAGTGCAAAAAATGTATTTTTTAATTCCTGCTTTACCCAAAATAGATCTAACGCTAAAGAGACTCATGGACCAACTAGTACTTCAATCCGGATTTCCCAATGTAGTCTGAACTTGTTACCCAGCCCTGTCCTCATTCTGCTGACAAGGCAGAATATTGTAGCTTCCTGAATTACCTATATTTCAACTCAGACATTGCACATTACAACCCTGATGTTCACAATACAGGGTCTCTACTTCATGCGAAACCCGGTTCTTAAAAAATCATGTGCCAGCTAAAAGTCTAGAACTGAAACCTGCAATTTCGAACACAACCAGAACCGACTTAACCAACACTGTTAATCACAAAACTCAAAATTAGTACTCTTGAAAATTCAAACTCTTAACATCGCGTATTATCTGCCACCCTTAGTGATGTCGAAAACCCATTAACCATCTAGGGGCAAACCCACAATTGCCAACGCAGACCAGACCCTCGTTCGACCAATACAACCTAAACCCACATTACACCGACCCAGCCCAAACCTGCATCATATTTCAACTACACGCATTACCCTCCACGTCCATAATTCAGTAGAAAAGCAATTCTGCCGCCACCACAGGTATATATCCCCTCTACCACTGACCTAGTATTTTTTAGTCTGAAAGAAACAGATACTAAATTAAAAAGTTGTATGTAACCCGAAAACAGGGCAATTGCATCCCTAGATCCTGAAGCACCTAAAACAAAAAAAATGAGCATGGGCAAGAAGAGTTTGCATGTAATTCATCAACCCAAAATAAGAAGCTAATACAATTATTAAAAAATCATATAAACCACCCCAGAAAACAGCATAATCAATCCCCATCTCTGTCTTTCTTAAAATTTCTCAATGAAAAGTTCACCGCAAGTAGAAAATGCCGATGCACTGACTAATTTTTATACACAATTTAAATTTTCTAATTCCCAATTAAGGGTCATTGCCCAAAACAATGTGAGCTCACTCAAAAGCGGGATATTTGAACCCTTATTAACTCGGCAAGCCACAAAGAGACCAACAGACCTAATTCACAATAGGGTGGCCCTCTAAAGAATAATACACCAGACACAAAAACACCTAATTCCTTGTTTTGATATCCTCAAAACAACAAGACACATAAACGGACACAATTCAATGTATGGTTCCCTCCAAAATACGAACCAGTAAATCAGACTTAAATAGCAATGGCAAAAATTGAGAAAACAACAGACATATATTTATCGATTACAGAAGATCACAACGTACCACTCACAGACGATCAGACTAAAGTAGCAATTGCGAAATTTAACAAAACAGTAGACACAAATTTATAATTTAGTGAAGAGCACAGCTTACTAGCCACAGCAGGCCCATTTGTTTGCATGGGTTCGTCATCTGGTTTCGTCAAAAGGGCATCGAGAGCAACCTCTGCAGCGGCAGTCTCGGCTTCTCTCACAGTCCTAAAGTGCCCAGGACTCTTGAAGGTAAGCCCACAGAAACTAACGGATGCCCTGAATTGAGGAGCATCGTCTGGGCCATCTTTGGCAAATAAATATGATGGGCTGCTCCCATACTCCTCCTGCACTATTTCACGTAGCTTGTTCTTGGATATCATCTTCGCAACCTAGAACCGTTTCTGTTCTTTAACTTCTTCCAGTGTAAGCGAGCAGCTGAAGAACATGCTTCGAAGTTTAAAACATGGGAAGGGTTCCTTTTTCCATGCTTGTTTCGTACGTGGCGGAAGTAGAATGAAAGTAGGTACTGAGCATTAGTGGAAGGGAGAGAAATCTTTGTTTTGGTTTGATAGATTGCAGATGTGGCTGCCGCCATTTCTGCCACTTATCGTACTCTTCAAACATATACCAAAAAAACATACCATGAATGCATCATAAAATAATGTTATAAAAGTAGATGTTTGTATTGGGAGAAACACAGCAATGAATGCGGAAAGTAGGTGACGTTTGGAAGGCATGGTTGTAACCATTCTTTTTTAAAGCGGTTCCATGGGGAGTACATTATTTATTATACTTTGTATAATCAAATATTAATTATTCCGTATTATGGAAAAATAAATAATTTTTGAGTTAAGCTAATTTGATGGTTTTTTATTAGATATTAAACCTGGCGTGTGAGGTACCATGAATATTATTATTGTGTCAAGTAAAATAAGATTTTTTTAGTGTTTTCAGGTTAAGAGAATAGAATACAAACGTATAATTAGAAATTGGTTTAGGTAAGTAAGACAAATGATAGTTGAGTTTTTATAATTTATGATAATTGAATGTGAAACATGTAAATAGAAAAATAAATGTATTTAGCTTGTTAATCAAAAAAAAAAGTTGTACAAGTAGTTTTTCTTATTAAAAAAATTCACATGATCGGTAATATTGGCATGACCCGCCCTTCGATACCACGAGGACGGAGGGGAAACTAGACCTACAAGATGCTTTAGCCAATCGAGCTAGGCCCTCCACTCTTAATAAAAAATAATTTTTATAATTGATATGAAAATGAAATATGATGTCTTAGAATCTAGAATAATAATTAGAAAACTTGTAATTTGTTTAAGAATTAGACTAATTCTGTTGTTATTATATAAGATTGAGTCTAATTGTTAGGGATCAATCCATGATTATCATTTTGTCTTGTGTCCATAAATTCAACTTGTGTAATGTATAGATTATTATTTTCTTTGTCAAAAGTATTTTGATTTATTTTGTGCTCCTTGACATATATACAGGCTTGTAGAATTGATGAACACCTTTGTTACATTTGTTGCAAGTATGGATGTGTTTGGTGGTGTTGTCATTAATGTTGTCACTGATGTCAACATAGATTTGTGTATTTGCCAACTACTTTTGAAAAAATTTGAGAAATAATGAAAGCATAATTAAAAGTGTGTTCTGAGTGTGCTCTGATATTGTGGTCCGCATTTATTATGTGTTGATCATATGCCTATGTGGATCTATAGGTGTGTTCATAAGCTTTAATGAATCATATATATTGAGTTTCAACTTCTGAATTGATGAAGAGAAGAAGATATGTTCACCAGTGTGTGAACTGGTTTGACAGAACCATTTGTTTGGGGATTGGGAGAAATGTTTTGGCTCCGCAGTCTTCTGATATTTGGTTTCAGATCTTGCGAATCTGGGAGATGACTATTTCTAATGGTTTTTGTGTTCTAACAAAATGTCTAGTGGTTTGGCACTTCGAAAGACCTACTCCAGAGCTCCTGTGTTTTACTGGTTGATCCGGTTGGACTGGTGAAGAGTTCTCTGAAAATTAAGTTGGTTGTAATTATTGCAGATTTATTTGAGATGTTCTCAGAGATGGTGAAATGACTGGTGAAGCGTGTTGAGTGATCCACATGTGATTATCTTGTTGGAGATGAGTGTGCTTCAAAGATCATTGGTGTTTTCATTAGGTTTGGACGACCTAGTGTCTACACGTTACATTTGGCTTTTGCATCGATTTGAGAAAGCATGTGCAAGCTTCAAGATGTTATTTGGGTCCTACATTAAATATGTAATTGGTCCTCTCTCATTCTTATCCACCACAGAAATGTTGAGTAGCTGACCTAGTTTGAATTTGTAAATGAAATTGTATAGCCGACCTTGGAGAATGTTCCTAAGGTTGAAGATGGTATAAAAGCAAGTTAAGTTGTAGCAAATTTCATATCCATCCATCCACGAATCGAACAAGTGAGTGAGGTGTACAAACAAGTGCGAAAAGCAAAAAGTGGAAGAGCGAATTAAGGCAACAATACTTTAAGGAGTTAGATTCTTGAAAGCAGTGAGTTGATGGTATCTACAATCTTCTGATCAGGTTGTGAATGTGTGGAACCCTAGTGGTGGATCTTCATTTATATATTCTTTTGTTTTTTTGTAGGCAGTGAGCCTCCTTTTTGGACAGTGAGTTTGTCTCAAGGCAGTGAGCCCTTAATCACTACAGCACAACAGGCAATTAGCGCCGACTTTTGTGCTAAAATTTAGTGTATTTGAGTGCATGAATTAAACAATTTGGTTGGCGCCAAACTCAGTGCAAACAAGCATGGCCAGCTTGGCGTCGGATTTTGCATCGTATTTAGCGTTGGCTTTAGTGCCAAGAAACCATAGCGCCTTTGTTGGCGCCTAAAATTATGTTGGGTAGTAACGTCGGAAATTAAACCGAAATGGGCGCCCAATTTGGCTTTCAGTTTTACTTTCATGTCTACTCTCATTTTTGCTTCTAGTTTTTCTTCCAATTTGACGTCCAGTTTTGCCTCCATGTTTGCTTCCAATTTTGCTTCCAGTTTTGCCTCCAGGTTTGCTTCCAATGTTGCTTCCAGTTTTGCTTCTGGTTTTGCTTTTAGTTTTGCTTTCGATTTTGCTTTTAGTTTTGCTTCCAAGTTTGCTTCCGGTTTTGCTTCTAATTTTGCTTCTAGTTTTGCTTCCAAGTTTGCTTCTAGTTTTGCTTCCAAGTTTGCTTCCGATTTTCCTTCTAGTTTTGCTTTTGATTTTGCTTCCAGTTTTGCTTCTGAATTTGTTTCCAGTTTTGCTTCCAAATTCGCTTCCAGGTTTGCTTCCAATTTTTCTTTCAAGATTGTTTTTAGTTTGGCTTCCATTGTTGCTTCCTTTTTTGCTTCTAAAAATGCTTCTTGTTTTGCTTCCATTTATTAATTTAATATGTTTTATTTCAATTCGATTAGTTAAATATATCGTGCCTCTAAAATAACTCATATGATTATAGAGTAAGTAATTTAATTATTTAATTCATATAATTAAATAATAATATAATTGTTGTAACATGATCATCATCTATAATTAAAACAAGTGAGTCAAATATCTATAATTTAATTGAATTTGACAACATCCATCCTAAGCAGTAAATTAAAGTTATCATAATTAATAAATATCCATCCAAAAATCATCGACCACTTTTAATATATATAAAATTGACAAGTCAATACTAATAAGATCATCATCATATATAACTAAAATAAATGAAAGTCAAATATGTCAGTACATCAAAAACATGTCAAAATGATACATGTCCAACAATCGACATAAGTGAAAATGATACATGTACAAATGATATAAATAAAATTGATAAATTATGTAGCTCAAATTGATACAAGTCAAGATGATACATGTCCAAATGATATAGTGAAAATGATACAACTCAACAATATAGTATTGTAGGTCATGAAAATGATACATATGATAGTAACCATGAAAAGAGTCATCATAATGATATATCAACAATGATCCATGATGTAGTCTATATGATCATGAATGTCACTGGTTACTATCACCAATTGTCTCATCATCATCATTGTCATCGACCTAGGTGTCTTTCGTATTTGTGTCATCATCATCCTCTTCCATGTGATCTGTACCAGCAAAACCAATATTTTTTGGATCTATATCATGTTGAGGATCATCTTGATCTTCTAGAAGACCCGTGTTCTACAAAAAAAAACATTTAAAATGAAAAATTATTTATTTCATGCAAAAAAATATTTTTTTGTTATATATCTAATATTACAACATATGAAATGAAACCATAATCATATTACATCATATCAAAGTGCACATACCATAATAAAATTTAAAAAAAGTTACAACTAATACTGGTGAGTCAGGAGAAACTTCAGCTTTCAAAAACAAAGCCAATTAGGCTGGCAGACTTGTGGATCAGGCCAGCATTTGGTGGAAGAGGAAGAAAGATGACTGGAACTCTGGAGGCCCACCATAATGGATTTCAGTATTCAACCATGAGAGCAGAAGAGAGAGTTGATATCATGTATCAAAACATTAAGCATGCATTCGTCCAGCCAGTGGAGAAGGAGATGATTACTTTGCTTCATTTTCATTTGCATAACCATATCATGGCATGGGAACCAAGAAGACCAAGGATGTCCAGATTTATGTGGAGGTAATGGATGTGGTCCAAACTTTAGGAGGGGCAAGAAGGTCAATGTATGATCCTAATAAAATTGAGGAAGAACAGCAAGAGAGGGACAGGACTACAGAAACACAAAACATGTAAGAGAGCTATGGGAGCAGCCTCATCTAAAATATTAGATTACATAATCATGGACTACAGAAACACAAAACATGTAAAAAAGGAAAGATGCTAAAACTGCAGACTGATTATATCCAGCAAATAAGATCATGCTATCCATAATTCATGCACTCATTTTAAGGCATTCAAAAAACAAAATAGAGATATAGTCTCCCCACTAAAATACAAGCATACATAGTAACCAGGGATTAAGTTCCTTCAACAATTCTCTCAAAAACATACGATGATAAAACAATTAGCTTTGAATTAACAAGGATAAGGACAAGAACTTACGATTCTCCTCTAGATGTAGAAGGGTGCTTCACTTGAGCACCCCCCATGTAGCTCTCCTCCCTTCCTCTCTTCATTTATATGACCACCAGTCGTCTCACCTCAAGCTTCTCTTGCAAAAAAAAAATATCATATTCATTACAATTAGTCTAGGTTTCTTGTTTCTACAACCCCCTCCTCCTCCTTCCCTTACAATCACAAAAAGCATGAATCCTTCACAAACAAAACCCCAAATTCTCAACAGGCAAAATGGATATAAATTAAAAACACAAACTACACCAAAATTAAGATCAGGCTCCTCTAAAACCCAAGAAGAAAAAGCAAAAAAGAATCACATAAAATTGAAGCTTCTAGAACAAAAGTATTCGACCACATATTTGTGTCTAGAGGTCAAGAGATTGAGACTCACGGAGCTTATTTCATTTTCACTACCTTGTCTCACTATTTTTTCTTTCTTTAACAAATCCTCGTAAGCTTAATGGCAGATTAAAAATAAATGCTTTCATTGAAACCCCAACTATTACTAAAGCCTTCTTAAAAAGGAGCATCAATTTAAAACATATACATGCAAGGCCTTTCAGGACTTAAATAGACTAGCCTCTACACTAAACATTTTCCACAAACAAACAGAGGGCATTGCAATATAATACAAAAGAAAATAAAAAACAAAAGTAAATTGTGAACCAAGATGAGCACCACAAACCTCATTTTGAAGCACAGAAATCTGTTGTTCAAAAAAAATTGAACCTTCACCAATCCGCTACAACAAAAAATCAACCACAATTCCATCAAATCCATGAAATAGTAAGGCATAAACATATCCTCGTCCTCCTGCCACTCCTCCTCCTTAAGTATTTTTCAAGCGAGTAAGAGAGCTATGAGAGTAGCCTCATCTAAAAGATTTTGGTATTCAATCATGAGATCAGAAGAGAGAGATGATATCATGTATCAAAACATTAAGCATGCATTCTTCCAACCAGTGGAGAAGGAGATGATTACTTTGCTTCATTTTCATTTGCATAATCATATCATGGCGTGGGAACCAAGAAGACCAAGGATGTCAAGTTTTATGTGGAGGTAATGGATGTGGTCCAAACTTTAGGAGGGACAAGAAGGTCAATGTATGATCCTACTAAAATTGAGGAAGAACAACAAGAGAGGTACAGGACTGCATAAACACAAAACATGTAAGAGAGCTATGGGAGCAGCCTCATCTAAAAGATTAGATTACATAATCATGGACTATAGAAACACAAAACATGTAAAAAAGGAAAGATGCTAAAATTGTAGATTGATTAGATCCCGCAAATAAGATCATGCTATCCATAATGCACCCACTCATTTTAAGGCATTCAAAAAACAAAATAGAGATATAGTCTACCCACTAAAATACAAGCATACATAGTAATCAGGGATTAAATTCCTTTAACAGTTCTCTCAAAAATATACGATGATAAAACAATTAGCTTTGAATTAACAAGGATAAGGACAAGAACTTATGATTCACATCTAGATGTAGAAGGGTGCTTCACTTGAGCACCCCCCATGTAGCTCTCATCCCTTCCTCTATTCATTTATATGACCACCAGTCTCACCTCAAGCTGCTCTTGCAAAAAAAATATATATATTATATTCATTACAATTAGTCTAGGTTTCTTGTTTCCACAACCCCCTCCTCCTCCTTACCTTACAATCACAAAAAGCATGAATCCTTCACAGAAAAAACCCCAAATTCTCAACAGTCAAAATGGATATAAATTAAAAACACAAAATACTCAAACACCAAAATTAAGATCAGGCTCCTCTAAAACCCAAGAAGAAAAAGCAAAAACGAATCACATAAAATTGAAGCTTCTGGAACAAAAGTATTTGACCACATATTTGTGTCCAGAGGTCAAAAGATCGAGACTCACGGAGCTTATTTCATTTTCACTACCTTGTCTCGCATACTTTTCATTTCTTTAACAGATCCTCGTAAGCTTAATGGCAGATTAAAAATAAATGCTTTCATTGAAACCCCAACTATTACTATAGCCTTCTTAAAAAGGAGCATCAATTTAAAACATATACATGCAAGGCCTTTAAGGGCTTAAATAGACTAGCCTCTTCACCAAACACTTTCCACAAACAAACAGAGGGCATTGCAATATAATACAAAAGTAAATTGTGAACCAAGATGAGCACCACAAATCTTGTTTTGAAGCACAGAAATCTGTTGTTCAAAAAAATTTGAATCTCCGTCGATCCGCTGCAACAAAAATCAATCACAATTCCATCAAATCCATGAAATACTAAGGCATAAACATATCCTCGTCCTCCTACTGCTCCTCCTCCTTAAGGATTTGGCGGTGTTGCGGTGACTCCCGCAAGTCTTCTACCAATGGCGTGTGGTAGTGCGATGACCACTGCTGTCCCGCGGCTCCTTCATCAACTCGGTGTGGTAGAGCGGTTTTTACCACGATCCCATAAGTTGCTTCTTCCTTCTCGACGATAGTGCGGTGAAAGATTTAGTGGTAGCATTTTTATTCACAGAGGAGGCCATGGAGAGAAGATGTGGATGACATAGAAATACTAAATCATTGAGAGGAAAGTGGGTGGACATTGTAGCAGACAATAATGTTAATGACCAAGACTTCTAAATTTTCAGAATTATTTGCAATCCATGTTTAGAAAAGGATGATTCTTATGGCCTAAACTTTGAAATGCTTCAGTAATATTATGTTGTACTTGGATATTTGAAAACCTATTTTATTCTCCTAGCAAGCTTTTTTATTTTCCATTATAATTCTAGACCAAACAACATTTTCGGGGATGGCCTTTTACACCAATCTTAATTTGTATGAAGTTCACGAACTTGTTATCAAGCAGTAAATTCCTTTCGTAGAAAGGAAATGTAAAGGCTTCATTTAAGAAAAGATAAGTAGTCTCTTTCTGAGGGTAATCCACATGCAAAAAGTAAAAAGCACATAAAAAAACAATTGTACAATAGAAAATCAGATTCAATAATTTATGTCTTATTTCGCTTGCACACTTATTTGAAAGACATAGGGTATTCACCATACATTTCCCTTGACAAAGCAAACACGTGCTTTCATTCATTTTTACAGTATATCTCAGAAGTGAAATTGTTGTGATGCACTGAGAAAATAATATATACAAAAAATGCAAAGAAAATGTTTGAAATTTAACATGCAACCTACTGTGTTTTTTTTTATCAGTGATAATATTTGATTTTATTAATAATAATGCAAAATTTACATCAACTTCAAAAATTAAGTCCATCCAACAACTTTTAAAATATGTTTGTTTAACCACCACAGTTCCCAACAAACCAACAAAACAAACTACTGAATCTATCTGTAAACAACCCTATCTACTATTAACCATACCCCATATTGTTTACATTTTCAAATAAAAAATAGGGCTTAACCCCATAAAACGTACAGCAAAAACTAAGATATAAACTATATTTTAATCAAAATTGAGCTTTAGTTTACGCGAAAGTGCCCAACATGCTACTTAGTTGCATTGGGCATATTTCCTTGATTGGCTTCATCTTCTTCCTAAGGCGCAAAAATTTCTTCTCTCGCAGCTCCTCTCTGGTGACATCTTTGAGTCCCTCAATGATCGTCTCAACCTCCATTATTTCTACACAAACTTTCAGGGCTTTTCATCCTACCTCTGCTCCTCCTCTCCACATAGCTGTGGTGATTCCTTCTGGCCACCTAATGAAGGGACATTTTATCTGTTCTAATTCAGGGTCCACATGATCTTCCATGCCTTCGCTCACATCAAATCCTTCTCCTGGTATAGCCCATTCTAGGATACTTTCCATATTCACTAAGAAATGCTTGTGTACCAACGCCTTCATTACTTTCCTCACTTCCTCCATTAACTCTCCTAAGTCCAGCCCCCATGCCATGATCAGTGAGTAAATATCCATATTAGTACGATATTTGTGCTTCAAATCTTTGAAGCCAGTACCCAGGATTTTTTGCACAGATTGCGCCACCTTCACATCGTTGGAGAGGAACAATCCTCTCAGCCTCTTCACAGTTGCTTTTCCAACAAAAGGGTCCAATTTTCTCCTCGAATGTAGAGTGAAATTGGCCTCCATTTCTTCTTTGGTACACTAGCTTCCAAACTGCCTCACACCGCAGACTTGTTATATTCCTTGCCACCGAAAATCGAGAAGCATTGGACAAAATGCCTTGTGTGTCTTTAAAACACATCCTATTGTCAGCCCTCACCATTACTGCCGAATGTATGTCCAACGCCGCCAATAATACCTTCGTCAATGCTTCAAGTCCTTCGGGAATTTAAAACGCATTCCTCTACTTGCTAGCATTAACTCCTTCCTGCAATAATTACAACGAACAAATTTCCTCCATAGGAATACCATAATTCTAAAGTAACAATTTGTATCAAGACAAATGTTAGAAAGTATAATTAAAAAGACAAATCCTTACAATTGCACCTCAAATTGGACCAAACAACAACAACAAATGTGCCTTGATAAATCTTGTAGATTTAAACAACTTGAAAAGACCTCTTTGGAGACAACAAAGCAATAAATAAGCATGAAAATCGACACAACAATTGAACACTGAAGATTGATTACAAGTTATAATGTATCTGCTCCATTATATTGCTCAAAATATAAACATACATAACATGAGTTCTTTTGATATGAATAAGTGGATGAGATAGTCTAGTATTTATTCTAATGGATTGAAATGATGATGATATGATGATCAAAATTGGACCTTGGTTTCCCTATTTGTATAGGAAGAAACAAGCTTCAGGTCCGTTCACAAAAGTTACATCATTTCTTAACTAAAGCATAATTAACATAACATAGAAACTTAAAAAGATAGGTTTGTTCCAATTGTTGCCAAACATTAAATAATGCTTGTGTTTGTTGATAGGTAGAATATTTTGATGAAACACATACTAATACCCAAGATCCAACTGGGTTATTAAGATTTGGACGGGATGATCCAAACCATCCTTTAAACCATACCAAAGCGAAAAGAGCAAGTTTGAAGAGAACACCTGGAAGTGTTTCACATCGGCTCAAGGTACAATCCAACTTGGTTATGACACTGATAGCAATCCATTTTTTCCTGAACCGTCCATACTCAAACGTTGCATCACAATCTATTCTTCCTGCACATAAAAATGCCACATACTAACCCCTTCTAAATAAAACTCAAAATACCATGAAACAATGAGTCCCCTATATTAGGAAGTAAGTAGGAAGTCTATAGGGCATAGTTTGATTTTATACAAGGATGCTCATGAAAGGAATCTTCAAGTGACAGTGAGTGAGTTGTTTGAGATTGCAGCTGATGGTTCAATATCCAGTCTTAAAGGCAGTTAGCAAAGCAGTAAATGCACAAGAAAATCAAATTGTACACAACAAACAATTCACAATGTTATCTTACATAATGCCTTAAGTTTGAAGACAAAAATATCATTGTATCTTGATGAAAGTAGTGACCTTAATGGTCAATCACTGGCAACCATGATTTTAAAACATGGTATTGTGCTTATGGAGGCAACATTTTAAGCAAGGCGGTGAGTGGTGGTTTGGAACAATGGTAGGTATGAAGGACTTGTTTTATATGCATACTATGCAGTCTAGCTTAAGACAACGTTCTTAGAAGAGATTGAAGGTGGATTAGGGAACTCAAGGGTTACCATGATAAAGATTAAAGGAAAGATTGAGATCTATTTAAAAGCCACTATCATGAAGATATTAAAAATGTCAAATGCAAAACCCTAGCAGCTGGAGTAATGAAGACAGTGTGAAAGAGGATAGTGTGCTAGGGCAGATTTAGGAGATCTCCACATTATCTAATCATAGGAAAATACATCATTTATTTATTTTTTAAAATTAAAATAAATTATTCTAAACCCTATATAGGACACATTGATACTTCAAAAGCATTTGATTTTTTTTTAAATTAAAAGAAGTCATTCTAAACCCTATATAGGATACATTGATACTTCAAAAGCATTTGAAGGAATTTGAAATTATGCAAACATATGTCAATTAAATACCTGGATTACAAATAGTAGCGCAAACATTGTAACCCTTGTTGATCAGAGTTGGAATTGATAAACAACAATGAATCCTATGCCTCCTATCATGCACATCTCCTTACCATTCTCTATCATTCTTTACTGAAACACTTCTCCATTTTGGTGGCCTACGCCTGAAAATAAGGTTTCAACAAAGGTTTTATTGTATGTTTATTAAAATGAAAACTCCATTATGGCGGGCTATGCTTGAAAATAAGATTTCAACGAAATTTTTAGAGTATGTTTATTAGAGTTTTAGAGTATTTTGGCAAGCTATATTCTTGATTCCTTAAATGATTTATTCAAATGGATTGTGACTAATGTGATTTACTGCCACGATTACCGTACTACCGTCGTCTCTTATTATACCCTCTACGATATGGCAGTTTTTTGCCCTTCCTTTCTGTTGTTTACCACACTATTGCCTTGCTCAAGGCTTCTTGCTACGGGGTTGCGGTGTATACCGCTCTACTGCATATGTTGCTCACCTTCCCGGCGGTATAGCGATGTATGCTTTTGATCATTACCCGAAGAGTGTCGATGAGACAATCTTCTTTGTCTTACTGATATCTCAATTTCTCATCAACATTAGATCTTATGTTCCTCTGATGTTGGTTGCTGGTGTTGATGAGACAAGTTAATATCTCTTATCGATATGCCACTGTCTCATCAATATTTTCCTTCGATGGTATTTCTTTATATATTGGTGTAACTCTACCATGTCGGGGAGACTTGTGATTATCGTTGTGATATGGCGATGTTTTTCCCTTCTCTTCATTTGTTTATCACACTACCTTCTTGCTTGAGGCTTCTTGCTACGGGGTTGCGATGTATACCTCTCTATCACATATATTTCTCACCCTCCTGGCGGTCTAGCGGTGTATGCTTTTGATCAGTACTTGAAGAGTGTCGATGAGACAATCTTATTTATCTTATCGATATCTCAATGTCTCATCGACATTACTTCGTTATATCCAAGAGTTGTGTTTTGTCGAGCACTTGTAGATATACCTTGCCGATGTGACGTAAGTGATTCTCTCCTCGATATGCCTGTATCTTGTTGGCATTTCACTGTTTTACATCATCGATGAGACATATAAATAAGTCTCTTCGACATAGGGGTGTCTAAACCGGTGCTAAACTCGAAGCTAAACTTGAAGCTAAAGTCGAGAGCTAAAAGTGGCACTAAACTCGAAGCTAAACTCGGAGCCAAAGGTGGCGCTAACGGCAACGCTACACTTGAAGTCAGTCGTTGATAATTCCGACGTAAATTAGTGCCTAAATTAGCACCGACTAGTCTTGGTCGGTGCAAATAAACGCCAAAAATAGTGCCATCCCGATAAATAGCGTCGACGTTTTCAAAAAATTGGCAAAAAATACATTAAAACGTTTGGTGGAAGCAAAAAATGGAGCAAATCACAGGGATTTGTTGTAGTGAATCTGGGTAGTGAGCCTTTGTATCTGGTATTGCATTACTACTATATTGTGAGTTAATCCTCACCATGGTTTTTCCCTCATTGGATTTTCCACGTAAATCTAGTGTCTTTGGTGTTCTCTTTTTGTTATTTGTATTTCATTTTTACACTTAATAACAGATTGAAGTTAAGGTGAAAAGACTAAGTTCATAAGTAAAGAAATTTGATACAATTGATTCACCCCCCTATCAGTTGTCTCGTGCATTTTAAAAAAATTGTCATACAATTGAGTCGTGAAGGCACTACACCTTAATCAACCTTTCGAAAACTGAATAATATTCAAAACAACGCTTTTTGGAGATGCAGATGTCTCCAGAATGATTATGTGGGGCTATATTCCCTCTAGAGCACCAATTGAAGTTTGTAAGATGAACGATTTCTTCTTATGATCCAATGAAATATTGATAATTAGGATGAATGCATTAAATACCCTTAAATACAAGGATATAACAACATATCACACAAACTTGTGTCTAGTCTATCATGGATGGGAAGGGTAAAGGAGGGAAGTTTTCCTAAGAATGAACAAGCATACACTAACATGAAATTAACATCCATGTCAAAAATTTCTTGTTAACCTTTTAGAATTTCCCATGAGTTGTCTAGTAGTCAACCAAAGTCAATTACAATTTTTTTAACCTCTTTCTAAGCAACAACATTTTTTTTAGCAAAAAATCATGACTTTGCTCTTGTAGTCATCAATTCACACCAATGAACATCTTATCCACCTTAGTAAACTAAAGTTTACCTCGATGAATAAGTTGTTGCTAAAAGAGGCAAATTGGTTTTTTATCTCTAGCACACAAGCCTTTACTTGAATGAGTTTTATCTATTTTTTAATATTTTTACTCAAAGTTGATGATTGTCTTAGGTAAGTTATCTTTAGGATTTTTTTTGTTTCTATCTCAAAAGTTAAACCTAATATAGCTTTCACATGGATACTTCTTTTTTATTTAGTATGAGGATCCAAATTTTGTCTATTGAACAACTCTAACTTCAAAAAAAGTTTGAAACCATCAATAGCTTCAAAGCTTCCATTTTTACTTCTTACACACCTTAATACAAACTACAAGCATTTACTTGACTACTTCTAGTCATGCTTATCCCCCTCTCACCATTAGAGAGTTCCACAAGTTAAAGGAAGAGGAAAAAAATATTCAATGGGTTCCTGAGTGTTGGAAGTCTATGCAATTCTTGTTCTCATTAATGTCAACATATCTATGTTGTTGCATTGATGTCAACCTCTAAGACGCATTGATTTGTTGCATTATATTATCATTAGTAGTCTCGTTGGTGTTAACCTCTAGTGTTTCCTCGATAAGAATGTGTGTGGTTGAATTGTTGTAGTGCAATTGGTTTGCAAATGATGAGAATGTGTTTGTGGTGCTTGGTTTCCAAGTGTTTTTGAGAATATTTGAATAGAAGAGGAAACAATGTGGTAAAGAGTGTTCAATGTAGCAGATTAGTGTTCTGTTTTTTGCTCTACATTTCTTCTGTATTGAAGATTTACTTATGCAGTTTAGATATGCTGATCAAAGGTGTTCAGAGGTGTTATATCTAGAGTTTCTTGTTCTGGATTGTTATGCAAAGAAATTTGTGTTCACTATTGTGTAACTATGAAAGTAGTGTTGTATGGGAGGAATAGTTTTGCTCTGCATTTCTTCACATTGCAGCTTCTAGTCTTAAAAATATTAGGGTGTGCTTATATTACTCATATCTATCTTTAGTCTAAGTTGTTCAAAGATTGGTGCTCTGCAAGGTTCCAGATTCATCAGTTATAGTATGTGAAAAGTTAACTAGGTGTACAAGATGAATATGTTCTTTAGGTGAAATTTGTTGCGAAGGAATTTGTTGGATTTCAGGGTGTTGATCAAATATTCCAATTTTTTTTTAGTGTTGTCAATGGATCGTAAGTCTTTGGACAAAAGGAAGTGTGTAGTTAATGTTCAATGGTGTTTACACAAGTTCAACCGACCTTGGTTGTTTACACTAATTGTGAAAATGCTTCAGTGTTTGTGGAAGTGTGGTGTGGCATATACATATGGATTTAGGTCTGAGTTAAGATGTGATGTGGTTCGCTTTCATTCCTCTCCACTGAGGGAATGCTTAGTGCTGACCTAATTTGAATTTGCATGGTTGAGGTGCATAGTCGACCTTGTGAATTATTTTGAAGGTTGCGATGGGTATATATGTATGTTGAGTTGATGGAGGATGTATATATGAAGGGTATGTGATATGAATTGTGATGTGAAGTGCAAAAGTGTGAAATGTAGTGCGAGCTTTAACGACTAAGACTACTAGAAGTAGTGAGTAGAAGGTGTCTACATTCTTCGGAGAGAGTGTGAATGTACTAGTGTTGCAATGGTGGAATTCTTTTGTTGCTCTAAGATGGATTTCTCATTGTAACAATCTTCTTTTTTCTTTTCTATAATTTGATAGTGAGCCATTGGTAGTGAGCCCTCATTTCTTCTGGGAAATTAGCCCTCCGAAAATGAGCCTATTTTATCCGGTGTTGCAATTACTTTATATTGTGAACTAATCATCACTGTGGTTTTCCCCTTGTGTTTTCCACATAAATATGGTGTTCTCATGTGTATGGATGTGTTTGCATTATTGTTTCTTATGTTTATATTCTTCTAATGCATGATAAGGTGTTTAATGATTGATAAAGTTTTAAGGACTAAAGCAGATCTGAATGTTAATGAGGGTTTTGATATTTTAATGAATAGTTGATTCACTCCCCCCTCTTAGTTATCTTGTGCATTCAACAATTGGTATTAGATCAAGAATCCTTGGAAGAAATCTTAACTACTTGAGGTAGATCTAACATGGTACACAAGAAGGAGGCTCCTTTATTTGATGGATCAAATTATGCATTATGGAAGACCAGGATGGAAGGTTTCCTTTTTTTGTTGGGGTTTGGAGTTTAGAAGTCTATTGGATCTATATATACTGTACCTACAAATGGTCTAAGCACTAATGATGAGATCAAGGCCTATGAGAACAATGGAAAAACAAGGTATGATCTTAATTTGAGTGGTCTTTCTAATACTAAACTTGTGAAAGTTATGAATCTCAAATCTGCTAGTGAAATCTGGAAGAAGTTGGAAAGCATCTATGAAGGAGATGAAAAATTCAAGCAAGCTAAGATGTAGAATCTAAAGATCAAATTTGAAACCTTAAGAATGTCAAAGGATGAAGACATTACAAGCTACATGCATAAAGTGGACGAAGTTGTCAATTCCATTAGAGGCCTTGGTGGAGAACTTGAAGAAGATGATGTGGTAAAGAAGGTACTAAGAACTCATCTTAAATATTAGTCATAAAGTTTCTGCTATTGAAGAAGCTCAAAATTTAAATCTATATTCTAGAGATCAGATGTTTGGTGCTTTAACTACTTTTGAATTAAGAGATTTTGGTCCAAGTGATTCAAAGAACGAAATTTCTTTTAAAGTTGGCAAAGATGAAACGAATGAAGAATCAAACTCGGATGATGTTGATGATGTAGAAGCAAACTTTGTGAGGAGATTGAAAAAGGGCAATGGAAAATACAGAGGTAAGTTACCTTTCAAATGTTTCAATTGCGAAAAGATTGGTCAAAGCTTCAAAAGATAAATACAAGGAGAACAAAAGTAAATCAGTTATGAAAATTTATTATGTTAAAGAAGATGCTAGTATATTTGATGATGAATTTGATTACCCTGATGATGAGGATAATGAATGCTTGTTCATGGTTGTAAATGATGAAACTAATTCTGCTAACTCTGAGAGATGTATGAAGGAAAGTGCACCGAAAATAGGTCATAATATTGAAGGAGCAATGGTGACTGTTTTTCATGCCAGAGAAGAGAAGAATAATTAGATCGTTGACAGGGGATGCTCAAATCACATGACAAATTATAAGAGTAAGTTTGTTAATCTTGAAAAGTTTGAAGGTGGTTTAGTCAAGTTTGGTGATGATACATCTGCTAAGATATGTGGAAAAGGTTTAATTAGTTTTGATGGAAAGCATAGTATAAATGATGTTCTTTATGTTAAGGGTATTTGGCATAACCTTTTGAGTGTAGGACAAATGTGTAGAAAAGGATATAACCTTATGTTTCAGGATGACAGTTGTGAGATCAAAAATGACTCTAAAACTTTGGTTATTGTAGGAAGAAGGACAGATGGAAATGTTTATCATCTCAAGGGTGTTGATGGTATGTGCTTTATGACTCAAATTAATGAAATTTGGCTATTACATAGAAGAATGTGTCACATCAATTTTGATAGCCTAGTGAGGATCAGTTCAATTCAAGTTGTGAGAGAGCTGCCAAAGATTACAAAGCCTATCAATGTTGTTTGCAAGGAATGTCAAATTGGGAAGCAAGCTAGAAAGAGTTTCAAAGTCAAAGAACAATCTACTACTGATCATCTAGATTTGGTGCATACAGACCTTTTTGGACTTACTAGAATAAGGATTTTTTAAGGTGACTGATCCCACAATACTAGTTTATAATTTTAGTGAGGAAAGAAAATTGCAAAAATGCTCCTATCAATTTTTTTTTGCTTTTTAGGGGTTCGCATGAATTGGGGTGTTCGAATGGACCCTAGTTCGAGCAAACCCTATTAAATGATGGGACCCACTTTTTTGGCATTTTATTTATAATGAAGACAACGGAAAATTGAATAAAAGGAGGGTTCGCTCGAACCAGGGTTCATTTGAACCTTGGTTCTAGCAAACCTCCAATGGGGGTTCACTCAAACCTGGGTTCATTTGAACCCCCCTTTTTTTCCCTTCTCCCCCTCTTGCACCAAATTTCTGCAGAATTTTATCCTTCGAAGCTTGGGTTGAGAATGAAAATAGAGGTGACTTCACAGACCCAACTGGATGATGGTAGTCCTCAGAACGAGTTATCCATCAAATATAATTTTAATATGTTTGGTTTTATTATGTATTTTATTTTTTAGTTTGATTAAACATACGTTTTTCATCGAAAATCAAGCTCTTTGTTCTACACATGTGAAAAAATAGAAGATTATCAACAAAAAAAAAAAAAATATCAGTGCACTAGATATTGATGTCCTTGATCCAACAAAAAAAAATGAATTTCAATACATACAAAATAATTTATGCTTTAGCTAGTGAATCATGTCTAAATTGTAAAAGGTTCGACTTTGAAACTTAATTAAGAAAAAAGTATTCAATGAAACCAATTCCATGAACTAGATATCGTGTTAGCCAGTGACGTCACTCTTTAAAAATGGTGCTTACTGTTAAAAACTAGTTTTCAAAGGAGATGGAAAAAAGAAGTGCAATATGATTCAAATTATTTTGAAAAAAATATATTTAGAATCTATAAACAAAATGATGTCATAGATAAAACAAATGTTGTGTTAGCTAGTGACGTCACTCTTTAAAAATGGTGTTTACTGTTAAAAACTAGTTTGCATCATCTTCAAAAATATATTAAAAAAGGTTGTGTTAGCTAGTGACGTCACTCTTTAAAAATATATTTAGAATCTACAAAAAAACATTTGTCACAAATCACTAGTTTGCATCATCTTCAAATTCCTCACGGGTTAGCTATTATAGGTGCTCAAATTAAAAGATTTAGTTTAAGATCTGATAGAGGTGGAGAGTTCACCTCCAATGTTAATTGTTTTTGTAAAGTTCAAGGAATAAAGAGGTATCTGTCAGCCATTAGGACTCCTCGATAGAATGGAGTGGTTGGAAGAAAGAATAGGAATATTCAAGAAGCAACAAGGACAATTTGATGAAAGAAGAAAACCTATCGTAAGTCTATTGGAGAGAAGCAATTCATACTGTAGTCTACATACTTAACAAAGCACAAGCAAGGAAAAATAGTTCAAAGACTCCCTATGAGTTATGGTATGAAAGGACTCCTACTATCAAATATTTCAGAGTATTTGGAAGCAAATGCTATATCAAGGGAGATGAAGAAAACTCGGGGAAGTTTGATGCAAGATTTGATTTCAAGGAATCTTCCTTGGATATTTTATAAAAAGTAAATATTACCAGTGCTACAATAAAAGGTTGAAAAGGATCGTTGAAAGTGAAAGTGCCGAGGTGGATGAAGACCTACATAAAATTCCAATGATGATAGATGGATATGAATCATATGATTCCTCTTGCAGAGAAGAAGAAAAAGATAAAGGTAAGTGTTGTGCACTTTTTGCACACACGCCCCACAGAAAGTAGGGACCCTCTTTCTTGCTCTTTTTTCTTTCATTCTTGGTGTTTTGGCCCCTTTGGTTTTGAGGATTTGGTTTCCTTGACATGTTCCCAAGTGATTATCCTACTCGTGCAAATGCCCCTTGAGGGGGGTGTTATGCCTTGCATAACCACCCCATCTTTTGCCTTGGTAAAAATGGGCCCCCCTCTATGTTTTTATCCTTGGTTGATTTTCAAACAAAGTTTGAAGTCTTTTATTTCCAACACTTTGTTTTTCTTTGGTTTAAGTCTGTCAGAACCGGAATCAAAACTAAATCGGGTTCTGAAACTTCTTTCAAAACTCATACCGATTCCCATCCCGATAGTCTCTCTTTTGAAACTGTTTGTTTTGTCTTTGTCGGAGCTGGAGCCGGGGTGGAAGTTAAGTCGGATTTTATTTGAAGTTTCAAAATCAAAATTCATTCTGTCTCTGCCTCCGCTTTTTGGAATTTTGTTTTCGACTAATTTTTTATGTTATGTTTTCTTGTGTCGGTGTTTTTGTTTTATTTTGTCATTTTGTTTCGCTTTTATCTTTGTTGGCGGAACCGAACCCAGAATGGGAACCAAGTTGAGAAATTAATCAAATTTCCAGATCCGTTTTCAATTCCGATTCCGCTCCTGCTGGGTTTTTGTCGTTGACTTTTTACTAAAGTCGCACAATAGTGATGTGCTAGTTCCTCTGCAGTTCTGACTCCGCTCTACTCCATTTAATGCATTAATGACAGCTACCATGTGTGCGTGAAACTCTGAGTTTTACCTTAATTAGGGATTAACAAGTAGTTATCATTATTATTGTTAAGAAATCGAAGAGCGAAGTAGAGCAGCAGTGGAGATTTTCTGGAGTGAATCGATTGAAAGAAAGACAGCTGTGCTCAGATTGCTTCAGGGATTTTAACTATTTATTCATGTTTGAGGTAGGGTTTCCTATTCTCACCTTTCTTTTGTGGTTTCACGTTTTCTGTTTCTATTCTTCTTGGATTGTTTGGTTTTGTGCGAATTCCTCTGTAGGTTTGTATGTTTTCGTTGGTTTTGCTTTTGTTTACGTTTTTCTTGATTTTGTATTGCTTTTATAGTTTTGTTTCTTGTCGGTTTGTTCATACATGGTCATTTTTAGGTTTTACCCGTGACCGAATCGTGGTGCCCTAATTTTCAAATGTTTATGGTTAAATGTTGTTTTTACAGTGAGTAGGGTTTAGTGAATAGTAGCTTTTACTTAGAATCTTTTGCGCACCCAATCTAGTTAGTTTAGAAAGGGTTAAATTCGTGCCCTAGTTGTTTGTAATCGAGGGTTTTTTTGTTTAGGGTTTCTTGGTGCATTTTTGTGTTCTCATTTAATTTAATTAAATATGATACCCTAAAAGTACAGTCGCCTCACGGTCATATGGGCATGATCTTATCATGTTATATTTAAGCCTCTTTTCATTTTAATATGACCTAGTCCTTAATCATGAAGTTATGCATTAAACTGCTAAAATCATTTATGACGTCATGGTCAATCTAGGCGAAAGCGGGACCAGAATCGGAATGAAATATGAAAATAGAAAATCTGAAAGAAACCAAATCCGTTATCATTTCGATTCTGGTCCTGGTTACCATTACCGTCCCGACTCCGGTCCCGCTTCTTGTTGGTATAATCTCAATGCTTGTTTTGGCTCCGAGCTCGACAGTGTGTTAAAAGGGGATTATTTAGGATGTTTTCTGCCTGGTTCCGCCTCCGATGTATGTATGAAAGGTATTATTTTAAGGCATATTTTGTGATGTTTATTCAAGGATCTAACTAGAGGTTTTGTTGCAAGAAAGCTAAAGAATGTTGGGAACATCAGGAGAAGTTGTCCAAAGGAACCGGCCTGTAGGAACATCAAAGGCAGCAACTAAGCCCAAGAAGATCAAGCCAGAACAGCTACCCTAAACCTTGAGGTATCACCATAGGGGTTCTGTGGTCAAAACAAGCAAAGTGGAATCAGATTGGTTAGACATCACCGACACCAATCTGGGCTCATACAATTTTGAGGAGCTGTATTTAGAAATGTTTGTTGAAGATATATCAGGGAGAACATGAAGAATTTTTGAGTCTGGTTTGGCTCATATAACCTTATTCCCTTTATCTGTCCAATGCCCAGAGTTGATTATGACAGCAACCAATGCTTACAATCCAGCCACTAGGCAGTGTGTCGATTCACAGGATACTGTTATTATTGATCTCACTCCTCAAATGTTTCAAACTATGTTTAGTGTCCTAGATCCAAAGAACCTTGTTGTTTAGTGTCCTGGATCCAAAGAACCTTGTACAGTTAAAGGAGGCTGAAGCTATGGAGAAATATAGCAAATACAAAGCATCCAACAAGGCTCACTTGAATAAGAAATGGTTGAGAACAAAGAAGAAATCTCTGACCAAACTTCATGATCAACCGAAGAGGACAGAATTCTATAAAGAAGTATCAGACTTGATCATGATGTTGTCTAGGGTATTTGGGAAGAGGGATGCATTTCACTTCAAGGAGTGGATGTTTCCTTTCATTCAGACCATTTTGAATGGCAAACAATAGTTTGATTGGCCAATGGTGGTGTCTGATGTTATACATGACCAGTTGAAAAGGATAAGGGAAACTAAATGCTTCTTTATGACTTCTTATGTTGTTTATGCAGTTGCTAGAGGAGGTATATTTCCAGGTTTAAGGAGAGTGGGAATATTGGGAGAGAGAGATGGACAAAAGAAAGTGTGAGACCATTATGATCAGTTATCTCTGCAGGTATCTGAAACACAACTTAGAAGGGTTAATGATGCATTTCTATATGTGATCATTAACCAACTGAATGGAGATGCAGGGTATAGACTGAGCCAAGAAGTTATGGAATTTATCACAAAATGGGGATGTTGGTACATTCAATACCCCAAGTTCACATATTTTAGGCTAGCTGGATTTGAAGGTCATCCACATTTATTGCCAAGATGTTGCAACAATAGGATAGTGTTGATGGAATTTGTATATCAAGCTCTAGGGGTTAATGCCCGGTTTGGATTGAAACATAAAACAGGATGTCATAAGTTACCCATGCAGTTGGGTGAATACAATTGTCAGCATCTGGTGGGAGCAAAGGTAGTGTGCAGTGAGTTGATACATCTAAAACTAGGTTTGTATACAACTTGGAAGTACTTTGAACCGAAGAAGAAAATGAATTCCTTGTTGCCTTCTATTTTTTATAAACATTTCAATTTGTTGGAAGATTTTTGGAGTGACCTGCAAGATGAGTATGACCTTAGGAAGAAGAATTATGAGAGGTTACCCGTCTCACTCATAGTTGAGTTTGGAATCAAAGATGATATCCCAGACATGTTAGTAGATGATGGAGTGGTATTAGATCCATCATATGAGGCATTAAACATTGGCACTAAGAGCTTGGATCCGATGGACTGGGATAGTGCGGAAACAATTGACATAAAGCAAATAGGGAGGACAGTTTTGGATAGAAGTATTCATTGGGTTGTCCTGAGAACTAAACCTCCTCAAGAACCAGCTCCTAAGAAGGGCAAGGGCTACAAGAGAATTAAAAGAAAATTACCTTCCAAGGAGCCCTTGGAATTCTTTCCTCCAGATATTGAAGAGATCAAGCTTGAAGTAGCGGCTCAAGATGAACCAGAGACACAAGAGGGAGATGCCCAAATAGGATCTGTAGTTTCAACACCTGCATTAGGTGAGTCTTCTACTCAAGTCCCACTTGCAAAGCAGCAAAGTGAGGAAGTGCAAAAAGGGACTCTTCATAATATTGTTGAATCCATGAAGGGAAAAGGAGTAGAGGTAGAGGTCCATGATGTTGGAACAGATTCTGATGAGAGTCTGTCAGAGAAGAGTGCGCAAGAAAATATGCCTCTAGAGGAGGATACTGAACAGGTGATGACAGAGGAGGATCAGTGGGCGTTATTTGAAGAAGCCAAGAAGGTTGTTGATGATCAAGCACTTGCTGCAGCAATAGAGAAACAAAAGGCAATTGATACTAGGATACAAGTTGATTCCATACTGCAACAACAACACATAGAAGCTAAGTCAAAAGATGATGAAATAGAGAAGTAACAGAGGCAAAAAGAGCATGAGCTCAAGGTCAAGGAAGAGAATGATAAATTAGAATTGATACAGAAAATTCATGACCTTGAGGAGGAAAAGACAAGATATCGAAGGGAGAGAGAAGTTCTGGTGGCTAAGTTGAAGCTTGCTGAAGAAGCTCATAAAGAGAAAGAAGAAGCAGAATGATTGCAAAAGGAGAAAGATGTCAAAGAACTGATCAAGAAGCAACAAAAAGAAAAGGAAGATGCAGAAAAGCTTAAAGCATTAGAGGAAGAAAGAAACCGGGAATTGGAGAAAAGAAGATTGGAATAAGATAAGAGAATACAAGAACAAAAGGATAGGGAGGAAGCTGAAAATCTTGCCAAGGCAAATATGGAGCAAGAGCAACAAGAGAAACAAGGGGTTGATTCTCAACCTCGAGAAAATGTGCAACCACCCTCTACTACTGCCTCTTCTTCTTTAACCATGATGACTATTACTCCAAGTGCTCCTACTTGGTTGAAATTGGATCTTCAGAAGAGATCATCGACACCTTCACAACCTCTCAATTGGGAGGATATGATGAAGGAAATTGAGAAAGAAAGGCCTAAAGAGAAGGCCAAGATCCTACATTCCACTAGGCTAACCGACATAGGATAAATTATGGCGGAATGTGCTATACCCATGATAGACAAGGAGGCAGGAGACATGCAATTGACAAATTATTAGTTAGGTATTGTTAATTTGGGGAGACCTACCAGAGATCAACAAATCAATTTAATTGATGTGGTAGCATCCTCAACCAAGTCAAGGATGCTGAAGGATAAACAAAGGAAGGATGAGCTTAAGGCTCAATTAGATCAGTTGCATGTTTTCCTAAAAAGTGTTTATGCTCCGAGGACACAACAGGTTGCTACTATTGAGACCCCAATTTTGCTAAGTAAGAAGGAAGTAGATGATTTGGTACAAGTGAGGGGCAAGGCAGAAATGTTGGATCGGTGGGTTAATAAATTGAATCAAGAAATAAGCGAAGTACTAGAAGACAGTTTTGGGGTTTACAAAATGACTGAGGAACTAATAGAAGAAATGAATCAATATGTTAAAACACTGGAAGAACAGGAGGAGGAGTACAAAGGATACAACCAAAAATTGAAAGAAGTTAATAAATTGCCTAAAACTACTCTTCTGGAGCAGTCGATACTTGAAGAAGATAATAAAGATTTCTTGGAAAAGACTTCTTGCATACTCCGGTTTAGATCAAGCTTTCTATATAAACATAGAAATGAGGTTCAAGATTATGTTAAGGATCTGAATGAACAATTTGAGGAGTTGGAGGCCATTATTGCTATTATAGTAAATGTTGATGTACCAGTAAAGGAAGGCCTACCTTTAAGCCAAATAAAGGAGAAGTGGAAAGAAAGGTTTAAAGAAGTTATGCAAAGAGGTGATGATGGTGAAGATTTTCTAATAGATCGATTGATGGACATCAAAGAAGAGATAAGGGTAGCTAAGAGAGAGTTGACGAAGCTGAAAGATATGAGAGGGTTTGTTGCAACGGAGTTGGAAAGAATTAAGTTTGAAGATAGCTGGATGGATGGGCCGAAATTGGACATACTACAACAAGTCTTCTCCAGTTTTGACGAGTACATTGCAAAACAAACTTCGCATGCATAAATCTCATGCATGCATGGTTTTTTTTCTCTTCTTTGCATGTTGCATGCAGGACTCGCAATTTTTGAAGCGCATGGCTTTCTTCTCTTCTATTCTCTTTTTGTTGCAATTTAACTGAGTTTCCACGATAACTGTAATCCCTAAAAGGGTGGGTCGACTTAAAATAGAAGAGGACTTCAAATTTTGTATATCTATAAATACCCTTGGGGTATCATATCGTAAGGGTCAGTTAATAGAGAATAGAATTGTCCACCTGATATTAGGAGATAGAATTTTTCATAGTTGTTATAGAGATACATTGCTACTTCATTTTTAAAGTTAAATAAAATTATAGGTTTTTACGCAATATGGTATTAGAATTAAATTTTACTTGATAAGGTTGATGAGTTGTAATCTATCTGTATGTCAATGATTGTGTTGAAGCATGATTGTTTCTTATGTGATGAAAGTCATTAGAAGAAGCCGGATTTAAGGATTATCTCGTTAGATTATCGGTGAATTGAATTTATTGAAGTCTGTTGATCTACGATCTTGGCAATGAATGAATGTGTGTTCTTTTTGGAATCTTTGAAATAGTTGTGATATGTGAATTGTGATGTTAAAAGAAGCACCTTAGATACATGCAATAGTATGGATTATTTTGTAAATTGTGTCATGCTTTGGTTTTCTTGATCTGTTGGAAAACATTCATTGTTGAAGATATATGTCTGGATGTTAGATAAGTTTGATTCATGTTTACTGATTTACCTTCTGATCTATCTTTTTCTTTTATTTAAAACCCCCTTTCTTTATTAAAATAGCTTGATGAATAAGTCATTGCTTGTATTCTTTCTTACCAGCACAGGCCCCTTGAACATTATAGTTGCATGGACCGATTAAGTGACACCAGACAGTTGAGAACCAACTACCAGGACCTTGGGAATTAGGCTATTATATGTTGTCTTTCTTTTTCAGGAGAAATAGAGTAGAAATATTTTGTTTAAACGTTGTTTGTGTCATTTTCACCATCAACAGACCTGGCGCTAGAAGGAGGGCCTGAAAGAACAAGTTGGCTCGCATTGTGTCTTTCTCACCGGAGAAATACGGGAGGATTCTCAGATCCTCTACTAATCCTAAACCATTAGAAGAACTTCAAACCCCGGTCAGACCTAGACCCCATGCTCGTAGGATATTTATACCTACTTTTCCACCACCAGTACTCCACCTGGATTTCCTCCAAATCCACCCACACCACCACCAATTCAATCTACATCACCACCTCCAATTAGGCCTGAGTCTCCACTAATTCGGCCTACATCACCACCACCTGCTCAACCAATCCTACCCATGGATTACTTTGTGAATAATCCCTGTCCCTTAGGGACTATTCCAAGAGGAATCCATGACTTACCAAAGAACCCAGAAAAGTTTTGTCCTAAGTACATACATGGTGAATCAAGAAGTACTGAGGAGCATATACAAGCATTCAAAGATGCTTGCACACGAGCTCAAGTTGCTCATCAGGACGTGGTATGTAGATTGTTTCCTTATTGTTTAGGAGATATGGCATATAATTGGTATTTAACTTTGCCCCGGAGATCTATCCTAGGTTGGACAGATTTAGAAAATGCATTTATTAATCAATTTCGGGTTTATGTGGACCCTGCCATCTTGTATCACTAGTTTTCCACCATAAGAAAGGAGCATCATGAGCCACTACCTTTGTTCAATACTAGATTCCAAAGAATGTTTCCTAGGTTGCAAGACCCTTACTTGGTAGCTGAGAATATTGCCATATAGGCATATTTAAGAGTTGTTGATCCCTTGATTGGCCTATTTTTGTAGAGGACTTATCAACCTGATGAGATTAACTCTTTGTCTAAAGTTTATCATCTGGCCATCAAGTTGCAACAACACACAAATCTGCAATCAGGAGGTTTAGAAGCAGCTCTTCCTCCCATGAATTATCAGATGCCTAACCCACCATTGTACAACACTATCCCAGGGATGTCTTACTCCCAATATGGACCTATGTATGAGTTACAAGCTCCATCTACCATGCCCTTTTTCAGCAATGGCATGCAAGATTCTTCCCAACAACCTCAAAATCAACAACAACAAGCGGGAGGATCAACCCATGTTCATTCCCTAGTCATAGTGCAGAATGTGCAAAATGAACAAACTGTTCAACTGAATAGTGAGTTAGAAACTCTCAAAAAGACTCTATCTCAAATGTCTAATGACATGGCATAGCTTAGGCAAAACCCTCCCCACAATCAAAATTAGAATTATCAAAATCGGGGAGGTTACAACAATCAGGGAAATTACTCCAATCAAAATGGGAATCAAAACACCAACCGAAACTTTCAGAATCAAAATTCCTCTAACCAAAATTACCAAAATCAGAACAGAGGATATAACCAGAGGTTTAATAACAACGACGACAATAGGCAGTGGAATACTGGACCTAACAATGGGGGACTTCCCCATAACTATCAGTCAGGTGAGGAGAGACCACATACTGCTAATGTAGTTGACCTCAATTTCATGACCAATTGGTGCAGGCTACACGATACTACAACACATTATGAGGTTAATTGCCCTGAAATGGAGAAGATTGTAAAGATTGCACAAGCCGATGCTCATCCTCCAGTAGGAAATTCCAATCAGGATAATGGGCCAGTCAGTACTGCTATGACTTATGAGACTATTGAAGAGAAATACCAATTTCCTATGCAAGGAGATAATGAGCCAGAGGAAGATGTGTATGATGCCCAAGCTTTTCAGTCCAAAGGAGGTCATTTTCTGAGAAATCAGAATAAGGGCCCATTTACTACATCTGCACCCCCAAACAACATGGTCTCACCAAACCAAAATATAGATAATAATCCACCACCACCAAAGGGACCTTCTGACCTTCAGAATAGAGGCAATCCACCTCCTTTTCCTAAGTATCAAGTTAGGAATGATTCAGAATTTGACTTTATTGCAGAATTGCAGAGACAAAAGACGTCCTTGTCATTCTTTGACATTATGAAGTGGTGCCCAACTCAATGTGAGGTGGTATTGAAAGTCGTGGAGGAGGCAGATCACTTAAAGGGAAAAGGTAAAGTGACTCTAGCAAAGGAGACAAATGCAACCATTTATAAAGGTAAGACCAGTACCCCACCTTTTCTTTTAAGTTTAAGGATTTTTGGAAAGAATTTGCACAATTGTTTATTGGACTCTGGAGCATCGGGAAATGTTATGCCCTTTTCAATATGTAAGAAGTTAGGATTGAGTCCTATCCCGACCAATAAGAAAGTGATTCAGTTAGATAAAACCGAGGTCAATGTTGTAGGTGAACTAAAGAACATGCATGTATAGGTTGGATCAGATCCAAGGATCCAGACCTATATAGATATCCAAGTGACTGATATCCCAGAGACATATGGTATGCTTCTAAGTCGAGAGCTAATGAAAAGTATTGGTGGATATTTGTCCTTGGTTTTTTCTCACATGTGGCTACCTTGGAAGGGGGTTGCAACACAGATAAGGATTGAAATTGAACCTAGACTCAAGCATATGATCATAGAATATGATGCTTCAAATGAAGTAGCATATTTTGAGACTAAGATAGGAGTTTACAAGCAAGAGGAAGTCCTTACTTTTTCTGTAGTTAGTCCTAGGGATACATTGCCCCTAGAACACAGTGACCCAATGATCTACATCAACGAGCAAGTTCTAATAATGAAATTGCAACAAGATAGGCTGGTTTTAGGAGAAGAAACTGATTTGAGTAGTTTGTTGCTTCCTAATTGGTGTAGGATTTACTATCACAATCATTCAAAATTAACATGTCAATCATGCCTAGATATTCTAAGTCATGTAGATCAGCCCCAACAAATATGTTAAGAGGAACCCCAGACCCCCAGACGCTCATCAATGAGTTTTCTTTCAAAGTTAAGGATGCTACCATTCTTAGTTGGGCTAGTCTTTCTCAAGAGGAAACTTCCTCACCAACATAACAGACTCAGGTTTTATGTTCTAAAATCCAAGAAGAAGTTGAGGTGTCCCAATTCCTATTCAATACACCTGCCCCAAATACTTTTCCAATACCCAAGGCATTCATGAGAAATGAGTTGGATTGCAATTTAACCCAAGAGGTTGTTCAGGAAGTGATTTCTGAGCAGGCTGAAAACATAGAAAAATCTTCAAGTGAGCTTTGTCCCGAGTTAATTTCTGATAACCAGCAAAAGTCTGAGCCGTCACACAGCCTAAGTAAGTCATCCCCTGTTATCCCTAAAAAGAAAGAGCTCCCAGCCAAAGACCAATTATGGACTCTTAAGTTTGATGGTTTCAAATCTAAAGCACAAAGTGGAGCAGGGATTGAGCTAACTAACCCGAAAGGGAAGACTTACTTTGCTTCTTATAGATTACAGTTCGGTTGCACAAACAATGTGGCTGAGTATGAAGCACTTGCTCGAGGTCTTATGTTTGCTCATAAGAAGAAGGTTACTGCTCTCATAGTTATGGGAGATTCTAAGGTGATTGTAAAGCAGGTACGTAGCCAATATACATGTCATAACAAAAGATTGGCTGTGTACATAAATAGTTTAGAATTTAATCAAAGATTTTGATGCTTTTGGGATTAGTCTGATCCCTAGGGAATCTAATCAAATTGCAGATGCTCTTGTTGTTGCTGCTAGCACATTAGAATCCATGCAAGATTCTGATCTAAAGAGATTTTTCAGTTGAGTTGATTTCAGTCCCAGCTGTTCCTGATAATGTCCGACACTTTCAGGTATTTGATGATGATCAACATATATTGGCGTTTTTGGAAAGTTCTGATGTTTTTCAAGGACAAATAATAGATGAATCTGAAAGGGATTAGGGAGATTGGGATCCTGAGAAAGAGATTCTAGAAGGGATATTGGATTTGAAAAGTAATAGCATTCCAAAAAGGATGGTTGCTTTAGAGAGGATATTTGACTCAGACCCACGGGCTTGTCAAAGGGTGCCTACAGAGAGTGATGGAGGGAAGTATGAATCTGTTAATTTGACTCACTCAGGCCCATAAAGGAATGTTCTTATAGGAAAGACTTGTCCTCAGGAAATTAAGGACAAGATAATCGAGGTCTTGGAGCAAAACATTGAAGCTATTGCTTGGAGTTATGATGATCTAAAAACTTTTGACACTTCAGTGATCACTCACACCATACCTCTCAAGTTAGAAGCCAAGCCTTTTCGCTAGAAGCAACGCTCGATCAATGCTTTAATTGAGCCCTTGATCTAGAAAGAGGTGCAAAAAATTTTATCTGCTAGAATAATCTTTCTGGTTAGACATTCTACTTGGGTGGCTAATTTGGTTCCTGTGCGCAAGAAGAATGGTGAGATCAGATTGTGTGTTGATTTTAGGAATCTAAATAAGGCCTCTGAGAAAGACAATTATCCATTACCTTCTCTTGATGAAGTATTACAAAAGGTTAATGGATCCCAGATGATGTCATTCTTGGATGGTTATTCTAGATACAATCAGGTCCTGGTTAGTCATGAGGATAGGATGAAGACTGCTTTCCACTAAATGGGGCACATTTGCTTACAGGAGGATGCCATTTGGTCTCATCAATGTTGGTGCTGCCTTTCAAAGGGCAATGGATGTAGCTTTCAAAGATCTAATAGGAAAATATATAATTATTTATGTAGATGATTTAACCATCTTCTCTAAGAATAGAGAAGACCATGCCGCTGACCTGGAAAAGGTTCTAAAGAAATGTATAAGTTATGGTGTCTCTCTTAATCCAAAGAAATATGTGTTTGGAGTATCTGAAGGGAAAATCTTAGGTCACATTATATCAGAGGAAGGGATATCTATAGATCCTGACCGAGTGGAGGCCATCTTGAAATTGACAAGGCCGGGCAGCAAGAAAGAAATGAGATCCTTCTTCGGTAGGATCAATTTTGTTAGGAAATTTATAACAAGGTTTGCGGAGATCATTAAACCTCTCAATGAAATAATGAAGAAGGATGCGAAAATTGAGTGGAGTGAAGAGGCTAAGTCTGCTTTCTCGTAGATTAAACAATTTTTATCTGAGGCACCTATTTTGACAAGCCCAGACTATCTTAAACCTTTTTATATCTATTCTTTTGCATCTGACCATTCATGTGCAGCCATTTTAACGCAGCGAAGAGAAGAGAGCGAGGAGAGAGCTATTGCCTTTATGAGCTCTCCATTTAAGAATGCAGAAGTAAGGTATTCACCACTGAAAAAACAAGCCTTTTCTTTAGTACGAGCGGTAAAGAAGTTCAGGCATTACATAATTCAAAGTCAAGTGATGGCCATAGTTCTAGATCCAGATGTGAAGTCTCTTCTGATGCAAAGTGAATTAGGAGAACGGAGAGGGAAGTGGATGGAAATATTACAAGAGTTTGAATTAGAAATTCACCCGATGAAACTCGTTCGAGGGCAAGGTTTGTCAAAAGCAATGGCAGATGTGGACAGAAATATCACCTGTCAGCAGTACACTGTCCAATCATTTACTAAGGATCCCTGGTATACAGATTTAATTTTCTTTCTCCTTAATAACAAATGTCCAGAAGGAATGAATGCTACTCAAAGGAGAGCATTGAGGATGAAGAGTGCTCATTACATGCTTAAAGGGGGATCTATCTATAGAAAGAATTTTCAAAGAATTTACCTATGCTGTTTGGATCAGCAAGAGGCTAAACATGTTATTTCTGAGTTTCATGGAAGGCATGGAACAGGGCATGGGTCTGTTGATGCTTTAGCTCATCAGATTCTAAGATCAGACTATTATTGGCCCTATGTATTTCAGGATGCACATCAACATGTCAAGACTTGTCATGTATGCCAAACTTCAACACCTAGGGAAAGGAATCCTGCAATGCCTTTACAACCAGTATATGAGGTAAGACCATTTGCTCAATGGGAACTTGATTTTGTAGGTGTAATGAATCCTAATTCTTCTGCAGGTCATAAATTCATCTTGACTACAACTGACTACTACACACATTGGACTGAGGCCCAACCTTGCAAGAATAGAACCACAAAGGTGGTCATCAAGTTTATGACTGAGAACATCACAACTAGGTTTGGAGTTCCATTTGCTCTGGTATGTGATAATGGCCCTACTTTTTCTTCTGCTGAATTCATTTCATGGGCATACGAACATAAAATTATTTTGAAGTATTCTTCCAATTACTACCCTCGAGGAAATGGAGTGGCTGAGTCCACAAATAAAAACTTGTTGGAAGTAATAAGAAAGTTGTTAGAGAATAATCCTAGGGACTGGCACACCCAGTTGAGATTTTCCTTATGGGAAAATCGAACCAGAATCAAAGTAGCTCTAGGAAACTCACCTTTTAAGTTAGTCTATGGCCAAGACCATGTCTTCCTGATCCATTTACAGATACCTGTTCTTAAGTTCATGCAGGAATTTTATACCAAGGATGATAGGATTGAGGTTAGACTACTTAATTTGCTTAACATGGAAGAGCAAAGAGATGCTACTTTGCAACAATTCTCTAAGCATCAGGCTGTTGTCAAACTCTGGTTTGACAAAAGAGCCAAGATAAAAGATTTTAGGATATCAGATCTTGTGTTATTATGGGATAAGGCCAAAGAAAAGAAAGGAGATCACCAGAAGTTTGATAGGCTTCGGTTAGGTCCTTATCAAGTGGCTGAAATACTAGGCGAGAATGCTTTTCATTTGAGTACCTTAACAGGAGAGCCTATTCCATTACTAGTTAATGGTCAGTTTCTCAAAGCACTATTTTAGTGCATAGAAGGTCTGATGTTTTAAAGAAAATGTATTATACTGTATCATATGTAATTAATTTTCTGTTTTAGTTTTAGTTGTTAGTTTTTGTGTTTTGTTTGTTCTTTTTGTTTGTTTGTTTTTTTGTTTTGTCTTGTTTCATTGGGGATCCTCATTTTGTTCATCTTAAGTCAAGGGGTTGTTATTCAGAGTATGCTATTGGTATTAGGAGAGAAATTGGTTTCGGTATTTTCATCATCATCATTGAAAAGGATTTCATTCTGAAACTTATGTTTTATGACCATTCTAGTTTGGGGTTTGAAAAGTTATTAAGGATAGAAGATACATCGTGAATATCTCATGAATTGTGATAAAATATCTGTCACTAAATTAGGAAAACATCTGCATGAGTAAATACCTAATTGTTTTGGAGTGGCTCTACCCTTTGATTCAAGTGAAAAATCTGATTCCAAGACAATCATGAAATCCATTGTAGTTCTCAACCCATGTTTCAGACTCATCATGTCTGAGTATTGAGGAGGGTCCATAAAAGATTTTCACAAGCAAGGCTTGAAGAAAAATGATAATGAAAAAAAAAGAGAAGAGAAGAAGAAGGCAAACTCAATATCAAGTGGGTAATGAAGTATCTCTATCGGGGCTATGGAAGCTTGGCTGGCAGTAGAGCAATAATTTGAGAGAACTAGAGGTATCTTCGTCGGGGCTATGGATGCCTGTCTGGTAGTGAAGCAATTCCCAGGATTTTATTGCACGATAGTTAAAGGACTCAACCTAGGTAGCTTGAATCTTACGTATAGTTATTCAGGAATAGAGAAAGTATCTACAAAGAATGATGCACAATATATGCACACACTTAGATTCAGAAATAACTCATGAGCACATACATATGCGATTCCAACTCAACCTTATTCTAGATATATTTGATCTTATTCAAGTTAGCATGCTTCATAAACCAGGTAGTTTTAGGGTGACTGAAATTTTCTTTGGGTATCTTGAAAATGGGTAAACTATTTTTCCAGCCAAGTCGCCATTTGTTATGCCTTGCATAACCACCCCATCTTTTGCCTTGGTCAAAATAGGTCCCCCTTTATTTTTTTTACCCTTGGTTGATTTTCAAACAAAGTTTGGAGTCTTTTGTTTCCAACACTTTGTTTTTCTTTGGTTTAAGTCTGTCGAAACTGGAATCGGAATTGAATCGGGTTTTGAAACTTCTTTCAAAACTCATACTGATTCCCATCCTGACAGTCTCTCTTTTGAAACTGTTTGTTTTGTCTTTGTTGGAGTCGGAGCCTGAGCCGGGGTGGAAGTTAAGTAAGATTTTATTTGAAGTTTCAAAATCAAAATTCATTCCGTCTCCGCCTCCGCTTTTTGGACTTTTGTTTTAGACTAAGTTTTTATGTTATGTTTTCTTGTGTCAGTCTTTTTATTTTATTTCATAGTTTTGTTTCTCTTTTATCTTTGTTGTTGGAACCGGACCCGGAATGGGAACCAAGCTGAGAAATTACTCAAATTTCTAGATCCGTTTTCAATTCCGATTCTGCTCCCGCCGGGTTTTTGTCGTTGACTTTTTACTAAAGTCGCACAACAGTGATGTGCTAGTCCTCTGCAATTCTGACTCTGATCTACTCCATTTAATGCAATAATGACAGCTGCCATGCATGCGTGAAACTCTGAGTTTTACCTTAATTAGGGATTAATGAGTAGTTATCATTATTATTGTTAAGAAATCAAAGAGCGAAGTAGAGCAGCAGTGGAGATTTTCTGGAGTGAATCGATTGAAAGAAAGACAGTTGTGTGCAGATTGCTTCAGGGAGTTTAACTATTTATTCGCGTTTGAGGTAGGGTTTCCTATTCTTTCCTTTCTTTTGTGGTTTCACGTTTTCTGTTTCTATTCTTCTTTGATTATTTGGTTTTGTACGAATTCCTCTGTAGGTTTGTATGTTTTGTTGGTTTTGCAATTTTTTTACGTTTTTCTTGATTTTGCATTGCTTTTATAGTTTTGTTTCTTGTCGGTTTGTCATACATGGTCGTTTTCAAATTTTAGCCGTGACCGAGTCGTGATGCCCTAATTTTCAAATGTTTATGGTTAAATTTTGTTTTTATAGTGAGTAGGGTTTAGTGAATTGTAGTTTTTACTTAGAATCTTTTGCACACTCAGTCTGGTTAGTTTAGAAAGGGTTAAATTCGTGCCCTAGTTGTTTGTAATCGAGGGTTTTTTTGTTTAGGGTTTCTTGGTGCATTTCTGTGTTCTCGTTTAATTTAAATATGATACCCTAAAAGTATAGCCGCCTCACAGTCATATGGGCATGATCTTATCATGTTATATTTAAGCCTCTTTTCATTTTAATATGACCTAGTCCTTAATCATGAAGTTATGCATTAAACTGTTAAAATCATTTATGACGTCATGGTCAACCTAGGTGGAAGCGGGACCGAAACCACAATGGAATATGAAAATAGAAAATCTGAAAGAAACCAAATCTGTTTCCATTCTAGTTTTGGTCCTGGTTACCATTCCCGTCCCGACTTCGGTCCCGCTTCTTGTTGGTATAATCTCAATGCTTGTTTTGGCTCCAAGCCCAGCAGTGTGTTAAAAGGGGATTGTTTAGAATGTTTTCTGCCTGGTTCCGCCTCCAATGTATGTATGAAAGGTATTATTTTAAGGCATATTTTGTGATGTTTATTCAAGGATCTAACTAGAGTTTTTGTTGCAGGAAAGCTAAAGAATGTCGGGAACATCAGGAGAAGTTGTCCAAAGAAATCGACCTGCAGGAACATCAAAGGCAGCAGTTGAGCCCAAGAAGATCAAGCCAGAATAGTTACCCTATACCTTGAGGTATAACCATAGGGGTCCTGTGGTTAAAACAAGCAAAGTGGAATCGGATTGGTCAAACATCACCGACACCAATCTGGGCTCATACAATTTTGAGGAGCTATATTCAGAAACATTTGTTGAAGATATATCAGGGAGAACACAAAGAATTGTTGAGTTTGGTTTGGCTCATATCACCTTATTCCCTTTATCTGTCCAGTGCCCAAAGTTGATTATGTAAGCAGCCAGTGCTTACAATCCAGCCACTAGGCAGTGTGTCTATTCACAGGACAATGTTATTATCGATCTCACTCCTCAAATGTTTCAAACTACGTTTAGTGTCCCGGATTCAAAGAACCTTGTATAGTTAAAGGAGGCTGAAGCTTTGGAGAAATATAGAAAATACAAAGCATCCAACAAGGCTCACTTGAATAAGAAATGGTTGAGAACAGAGAAGAAATCTGTGACCAAACTTCATGATCAACTGAAGAGGACAAAATTCTATAAAGTATCAGATTGATCATGATGTTGTCTAGAGTATTTGGGAAGAGGGATGCATTTCACTTCAAGGAGTGGATGTTTCCTTTCATTCAGACCATTTTGAACGGCAAACAACAGTTTGATTGGCCAATGGTGGTGTCTAATGCTATACATGACCAGTTGAAAAGGATAAGGGAAACCAAATGCTTCTTTATGACTTCTTATGTTGTTTATGCAACTGCTAGAGGGGGTATATTTTTAGGTTTAAGGAGAGTGGGAATATTGGGAGAGAGAGATGGACAAAAGAAAGTGTGGGACCATTATGATCAGTTATCTCTACACGTATCTGAAACATAACTTAGAAGGGTTAATGATGCATTTCTATATGTGATCATTAATCAACTGAATGGAGATGCAGGGTATAGACTGAGCCAAGAAGCTATGGCATTTATCACGGAATGGGGATGTTGGTACATTCAATACCCCAAGTTCACATATTTCAGGCTAGCTAGATTTGAAGGTCATCACATTTATTGCTAAGATGTTGCAACAATAGGATAGTGTTGATGGAATTTGTATATCAAGCTCTAGGGGTTAATGCCCAGTTTGGATTGAAACATAAAATAGGATGTCATAAGTTCCCCATGCAGTTGGATGAATACAGCTGTCAGCATCTAGTGGGAGCAAACGTAGTGTGTAGTGAGTTGATACATCTAAAACTAGGTTTGTATACAGCTTGAAAGTACTTTTACCCGAAGCAGAAAATGAATGTCTTACTACCTTCTATTTTTGATAAACATTTCAATTTGTTGGAAGATTTCTGGAATGACCTACAAGATGAGTATGACCTTAGGAAGAAGAATTATGAGAGGTTACCTGTCTCACTCATAGTTGAGTTTGGAATCAAAGATGATATCCCAGACACGTTAGTAGATGATGGAGTGGTATTAGATCCATCATATGAGGCATTAAACATTGGAACCAAGAGCTTGGATCCAGTGGACTGGGATAGTGAGGAAAAAATTGGCATAAAGGAAATAGGGAGGACAGTTTTGGATAGAAGTATTCATTGGGTTGTCCTGAGAACTAAAACTCGTTAAGAACCAGCTCCTAAGAAGGGGAAGGGCTACAAGAGAATTAAAAGGAAATTACCTTCCAAGGATCCCTTGGAATTCTTTCCTCCAGATATTGAAGAGATCGAACTTCAAGTAGCGGCTCAAGATGAACCAGAGACACAAGAGGGAGATGCCCAAATAGGATCTGTAGTTTCAACACCTGCATTAGGTGAGTCTTCTACTCAAGTCCCACTTGCAAAGCAACAAAGTGAGGAAGTGCAAAAAGGGACTCTTCATAATATTGTTGAATCCATGAAGGGAAAAGGAGTAGAGGTAGAGGTCCATGATGTTGGAACAGATTCTGATGAGAGTCTGTCAGAGAAGAGTGCGCAAGAAAATATGCCTCTAGAGGAGGATACTGAACAGGTGATGACAGAGGAGGATCAGTGGGCGTTATTTGAAGAAGCCAAGAAGGCTACTGATGATCAAGCACTTGCTGCAGCAATAGAGAAATAAAAGGCAATTGATACTAGGATACAAGCTGATGCCATACTGCAACAACAACACATAGAAGCTAAGTCAAAAGCTGATGAAATAGAGAAGCAACAGAGGCAAAAAGAGCATGAGCTCAAGGTCAAGGAAGAGAATGATAAATTAGAATTGATACAGAAAATTCATGACCTTGAGGAGGAAAAGGCAAGACATCGAAGGGAGAGAGAAGTTTTGGTGGCTAAGTTGAAGCTTGCTGAAGAAACTCATAAAGAGAAAGAAGAAGTAGAACGATTGCAAAAGGAGAAAGATGTCGAAGAACTGATCAAGAAGCAACAAAAAGAAAAGGAAGATGTAGAAAAGATTAAGGCATTAGAGGAAGAAAGAAACTAGGAATTGGAGAAAAGAATATTGGAAGAAGATAAGAGAATACAAGAACAAAAGGATAGGGAGGAAGTTGAAAAGCTTGCCGAGGCAAATATGGAGCAAGAGCAGCAAGAGAAACAAGGGGTTGATGTTCAACGTCGAGAAAATGTGCAACCACCCTCTATTACTGCCTCTTCTTCTTCAACCATGATGACTATTACTCTAGGTGCTCCTACTTGGTTGAAATTGGATCTTCAAAAGAGATCATTGACACCTTCACAACCTCTCAATTGGGAGGATATGATGAAGGAAATTGAGAAAGAAAGGCCTAAAAAGAAGGCCAAGATCCTACATTCCACTAGGCTAACCGATAAAGGAGAAATTGTGGCGGAATGTGCTATACCCATGATAGGCAAGGAGGCAAGAGACATGCAATTGACAGATTATCAGCTAGGCATTGTTAATTTGGGGAGACCTACCAGAGATAAGCAAATCAATTTAATTGATGTGGTAGCATCCTCAACCAAGTCAAGGATGCTGAAGGATAAACAAAGGAAGGATGAGCTTAAGGCTCAGTTAGATCAGTTGCATGTTTTCCTAAAAAGTGTTTCTGCTCCGTGGACACAACAGGTTGCTACTATTGGGACCCCAATTTTGCTGAGTAAGAAGGAAGTAGATGATTTGGTACAAGTGAGGGGTAAGGCAAAAATGTTGGATCGGTGGGTTAATAAATTGAATCAAGAAATAAGCGAAGTACTAGAAGATAGTTTTGGGGTTTACAAAATGATTGAGGAACTGATAGAAGAAATGAATTAATATGTTAAAACACTGGAAGAACAAGAGGAGGAGTACAAAGGATACAACCAGAAATGGAAAGAAGTTAATAAATTGCCTAAAACTACTCTTCTGGAGCAGTCAATAGTTGAAGAAGATAATAAAGATTTCTTGGAAAAGACTTCTTGCGTGCTCCGGTTTAGATCAGACTTTCTATATAAACATAGAAATGAGGTTCAAGATTTTGTTAAGGATCTGAATGAACAATTTGAGGAGTTGGAGGCCATTATTGCTATTATAGTAAATGTTGATGTACCAGTAAAGGAAGGCATGCCTTTAAGCAAAATAAAGGAGAAGTGGAATGAAAGGTTTAAAGAGGTTATGCAAAGAGGAGATGATGGTGAAGATCTACTGATAGATCGATTGATGGACATCAAAGAAGAGATAAGGGCAGCTAAGAGAGAGTTGACGAAGCTGAAAGATATGAGAGGGTTTGCTACAACGGAGTTGGAAAGAATTAAGTTTGAAGACAGCTGGGTGGATGGGCCGGAATTGGACATACTACAAGTCTTCTCCAGTTTTGACGAGTACATTGCAAAACAAACTTCGCATGCATAAATCTCATGCATGCATGGTTTTTTTCTCTTCTTTGCATGTTGCATGCAGGACTGACAGTTTTTGAAGTGCATGGCTTTCTTCTCTTCTATTCTCTTTTTGTTGTAATTTAACCGAGTTTCCAAGATAACTGTAACCCCTAAAAGGGCGAGTCGACTTAAATTAGAAGAGGACTTCAAATTTTGTATTTCTATAAATACCCTTGGGGTATCATATTGTAAGGGTCGGCTAATAGAGAATAGAATTGGCCCACCTGATATTAGGAGATAGAATTTTTCATAGTTGTTATAGAGATACATTATAGATAAGTTTGATTCATGTTTACTGATTTACCCTCTAATCTATCTTTTTCTTTTATTTAAAACCCCGTTTTTTTATTAAAATAGCTCGATGAATAAGTCATTGCTTGTATTCTTTGTTACCAACATAGGCCCCTTTAACATTATAGTTGCATGGACCGATTGAGTGACACTAGACAGTTGAGAACCAACTACCAGGACATTGGGAGTTAGTCTACTATATGTTGTCTTTCTTTTTCAGGATAAATAGAGTAGAAATATTATGTTTAAACGTTGTTTGTGTCATTTTCACCATCAACAGGGGGCACTTTGAAAATTCTGCATTCTAGGATGCATCTCCGGGTTCTCCCTATTTTTGGGAAACTTCCCCTGGGGCGGAATTCCTCGAACACCGTGGAAACCTGACGGAGGCTGCTTTGTATCGTTTTCAAAAAATTTGGGCTGCGAAATTCTGCTTGGATCGGGTTTTCTTGAGATTTCGTCATGCCTTCGGATCCCTGGGTTCGTTGTCTTGTCGATGCATTTAAGTGCCCCGTACGGTCTTGCAATTTTCCTTTATTGAGTTTATTTTCATTTTATGAGGAGGTTTATGTCATTTGCCTTATTGTGAGATTTGAGGAGTTTGATTTTGGATTGCTGCTGTTGGATTGTGCGTTTGAGCTCATGGTCGAGGGTTGCAGTTGAGTTTTCTTGTGATCGCTTACATTCTACCCCAATTTTTTGGGTCTCTGGTTGACTGTTCAATTTCTTTTCCCTCATGGTATGTACATGCTACCCTCCCTTTTGGTAAACGAATTGAATCTACTTGAAGGTTTGTGTGGGTGTATGCTTTGAGTTAGGATATCGGTGTGGTATGGTCTAGTAGCAGTGCTAGGGTTGTCGATTGCTGGCTTGATGCCTTTCTTCGTGGCTCACACCTCCTTTCCTTCTGCATGATTGTAATTTGAGTAGGTTAACCATTGCTTTTCCTCCATCTATTTAATTTCGAGCTTCCCTATTCTGAGCTCTGTTTTAACCTGAAACTCCTCGACCTATGATGAAACCACGTCCTGGGCGAAGTGAGGCTTGTCGCTATCATCCAATTTGATAATCACCCTATCATTAGTTGAGCCATGTGAGGAACAATGAAATGAGGACAACAAATCGATATCCGAGCTGTGTTGTCATGGCGATTTCCTAGGGTTTCCTCTGTTAAAATTCTCCCTCTTGTTGAGTGGATCTTATTTTGATCGATTTGAACCTGGATTGTTCATCTTGCATTATAATCGATCTGAATCGTGGGAGAAATCTCCAACTTTCTAATCATTTGATTGATCTAGGTGAAATCCTAATGAAGTCAAAGATTTTGGGTTTTCGAGCCCCTCGCGGATTTCCTTTACCCAGGGGTTTCCCTGATTTATTTGTTGTCATATCGATTTCCCAAAAGTGGGCTTAAAGCGTGAAGATTGCATTGACTTCGTGAAATTCTGTGCCTTCAGGATTTTCCTAAAATTTCTTAGCCCCTTCATTTTCCCAGAATTTATAAATTGTTGTCATTTTCGTTGATTTTCGTCCAAGGCGAAATTCCCCAAAATCTTATTGAAAATGGAGAATTAAGGGAATGTATGAAAGTTTGGTTGATGATTATGCATCTCATGATTGATTTGACTTGTTCTAAGATGTATCATGTGGTTTCTTGGTTAATATGATTGATCAAATGATGGATTGGAGGTTTCTTTGTGGTCGTTTTGTTGGATTCCACCTGGTCTGGAATTTCCCAGAATTCCTCTCTAGCCCGAATTCCACGAGAGGGCTAAAAACCTGAACTTTACAATAAGTGATTCTTATGGGGTTTTTGGGGGATTTTTCTTATTACGGGATTTATTTAAGGAATGGGTATATCATTTGTGATGGATTTAATTGAATTCTATGCTATGATGAATCTTTATTTTGGTGTCTTTGTTGTATGTAGGCAGAATCAAGTCAGGTTGTTGCTAGACAAAGCAAGGGTAAGGTGATGGATCCAAATCCTGAGGGCTTGGATATCTCCGAAGTAGAGAGGGTTAAGATGGATTTGAAGAGCAAAGTCCCTGAGATAAAGTTGACCTCCATTTGGTTAGGGATCACTGATACAAACGTTTGGCTATGGGATTATGAGGAATTTAAGGCAAGAATGGCAACACAAAATCTCTCTTTGTTGGCCAAAAGAATATTGGATTCGGGTTTAGCACATGTGGCTGGATTTCCTCCTACAGTCCAATGTTACTAGTTGGTGCTTGAATGTGCCAAGCACTATGACAGGGGCACACAGAGGATAGTTGGTCCTCAAGGAAGAATTGTGGAAAATCTTAACCCTGTGTCCATTGCTCAGACCTTTGACATGCCTGATAGGTCTCATGTTGTGGGCTTCGATATGGATGTAGCAAAGAAGTATTATGATGAGAATGTCATCAAATCCCAATAGGTCATCAATTCTTGGTTTGAGAAACCCAAGTCCCACTTCTCCAAGTTACCCAAGTAGTTGTTCAAAGCTAAGTTCAGGAAGGAATACTATGATGTTATCACACTCCTCAACAGGGTAGTGGGATTGAAAAGTGCGGGAATTTTTGAGAAATTTATGTTCCATGTCATTGCAAGGATGGAGCAGGGTATGGACTACCATTGGGAGGGAATTATAAGTGCAATGATATATGAACAGATGTGTAATGGTTCGCGGACAAAGACCTTCACAATGACCTCCTATTTGGTGTATGCACTTGCAAGGTATCACCCATACAAGGGACTAAGCACAAGGGGTGTGTTTGGGCAGGATGTAATTTATGAAGTGTACCCACAATTACACTTGGTTGGCACAAGCTATAGGAGGGTGAATGATGCATTCACGATGTACATCATTGCAAGGTGCAGAACATGTTCAGATGTCAGACAATACCAAGGATTTAATTAAAAGGTTTGGAGCTTGGTTTATCCAGTTTCGCACCTTTTCATACATCAAAATTTATGGCTATCAGAGGGCTCCATACAGACTCCCTAGGTACCCCACAGAGCATGTTGTACTTCTGGAGGTCACAAGACGAATCTGCGACTTTGATGTAATTGTGAAGAAGGAGAAGCACAAGACTAGATTTGGTGGTGATTTTTCTTTGAGAATAGGTAGTGGTGAGGCATGCCCTTCTATTATCTCAGCCCATGCTTCTAAAGAAGAGATGAGTACTCTTGGTATTTCCTTCCATTCCAAGAGATCCAGATTTGACATAACTGGTGAAGCACAAAAGAAGGCCAACAAAGAATACAATCACAAGGATGACATAGAAGATTATTGGGCTAACATCAGTGATGAGTTTGAAGTCAAAAGGAAGAAGTTCTCCAGGATACTAGTGAACTTGGTCTGGCTATATAACATAAAGACCGTTCCAGATCAGGTTAAAGAAGATGTAAATTTGATTTAGGGCCATAACTTTGAAGCTGTGAAGGATAGACCAGTTGGAGAAGTGGATTGGCTGGAGGAAGAGAAGATAAAATTAGAACAAATCATGACTCCAGTAATCAGGTACACCAAGCTATGGCTCAAGCACAATATGTTGGAGTTGGAGAGTGAGGGTGTGCAGTGCACCTATGATCTAATGGGGGACTTTGAGTCTCACTTCGCTTCTGAGGAATCACCTGAACAGGACCCCAAATGTAAAACCAAGGTGGGCTCTCCTTTCAAGATTAACATTAAAGATGTTCAAGCAGAGGAGGCAAGGAAGCAAAGAAAGACTATAGCCAAGAAAAGGAAGCATGTCTTGAAGAAGAAAAAGGCTGAGAAAGATGAAGAAGAAAAATAAGAAGGGGATGCCAGTGTCCCTTTGCCCAAGAAAAGGAGAATTGTGAGGTTGTCATAGAAAGAGAAGGAGTTGACCCCCCGGTGGTAGAGGTGGAGAGCTCGAGAGAAAAGACACAGGTATATACCAGGAGATCAAGGACTCCATCTCCCCAGGATGGTGCACTAAAGGGAAGTGTTCCCATGACTGCTCCTATCACTGAGCATGAGGATTTCCCTCCTTCTCATGAGACTGACAATTTTCCAAACGAATCAAAGGATGTTGAGGATCCCCAGGATCAGGGAGAGGAGGAATTCCAAGAGGGAGAACTCTATAATGCTGAGGCAAAAATGGAGAAAGTTTTGTAGTCTCCTTTGGTGGCTTATGAGGATTCACCTGTAGGGGTTCATGAGGAAAGACCTCCTCAGAAGGAGGAAATGCTAGCTAGGATTCCCTCACTAGTGCATGAGAAAGGGGAGCATGATAAAGGAAAGGAGGATACAATTGAGGAAATTCTTGAGAAGCAAAGTTTGGATGAAGATGCGCCCAATGTTCAACAAGATGCAGTGGGACAAGATAATGTACAGTCGGATCCCACAGTCCCAGGATGGTTGGACAAGGAGTTGAAGAGTAAACAAATTGTGGTGGATGATACTCCTCCGAATTGGGATGAATTACTGGCGAACATAGGAAAGGAAAAAATAAAGAAGAAATCCAGGGTTCCAGAATCGAGAGAGATGAGGCAAATAACAGAGTGGTCCACATTGCTACTCCCGCTCCTGGAAAGAATAAGGATAATGTGATTGGTAATGATTACAATGTGAAAACATTCAACCTAGGGAATGCTTCCATGGAACAGGATATTGAAAAATATAAGGGTTCTAGTGTTGTAATTCATGGCAGATTAAGGAAGGAGGTGCAGAGCAAGCAAGAATTGAAGAAGGAAAATGAAAAACTTAAAAGATATTTGCAAGATTTGATGAAACCCTTGCATTCCATTAGCTCCTCATCATCTGTTGCAGGCTTCCTGCCACAAGAAACAATTACTGAGTTAGAAAGGATGAAGGTCACTACCCATGTTACAACGAGCTGGTTACAGGGAGTGCAAACTCAGGGAGACAATGCCATCAACGATATTCTTTCAACTGGTGGGGATGCTATGAGGTCAATAGACCGGTTAAAGAATGTATTGGCCTAGGATAGGGAGGATATGGATCTTTTTCTGCAAAAGACTAGAATCATCATGGGCTACACCGAAGAGAAGCTAGTAGGGGATGGAATTCTTCCTTCTTCCAAAGTAACATAACCTTGGGAATGGTTTAACGTTTTGCAAATAGGGCAAAGGGTTTTGAAGAAGGTGCATAAGTAGGGGAAGCATATTGAGGATTCCTTGACTAAAATTTACAACAAATCCATCTCCTTCTTCGAGGTTATGACAGGGAGAAAAAGGTTTGTACCGAAGCATCTAAGCCTGGAGTAGTTGAGGAAATGGTGGTGAGAGGTCTATTCTCCAGTCAATGAAGACCAGGTCACCGAGCACCTGTTGGATGATGCAACCACATACATTGCGGTAATTGATAAATACAGGACCCTGAAGGTGGACTAGGATAAGGTGGTAAAGAAATCAAGGGACGACATTAAGTCCATTGAAATGAGAATGAAGGTGTTAGTTATGCCACCTATTGCCGACTTGGAGAAAATATTTTTGATGATACAAGATATGGAAAATCAGGATAAAGACAAAGGGGAGGGTAGTTAATGCAACGTCTCATCAGAATTTGTGCTTCCCTATTATTCCTCCTCTTCCTTTGCATGCATTGGACTGAGTTATGTTGGAGATCCCAGTCTGACCTAGATGAAATTGGTGTATTTAATGCACATTTCATTTTATTTTCGAATTCCTCTTGGCCAACCTATTTTTGGCCGTTTGTTATTTGTAAACCTAATTGGGCCAACATGTCTTGGGGGGTTTTCTATAAATTTGGCATTCTACCTCATTTGTAGAGAGTTGGATGATTTTTTTTATATTAGAACGAATTGAGATAAGAGCAAGAGTTAGAGTTAGGATTTAATTTTATCTTTCAAGCAAGTGCTATAACAAAAGATTGGAATTGTTGCCACTTTGGATGATTCAATACAAGTAAAGACATTGTGATTTGGTGCCTTCCTTGTGTTGAGTTTTATCTGGCATGGTTCTTGATATTCTATCTTTAAAATTGCTTAATTTTATTTGATGTTAGATGATTTGATGATATTTAGGGTTTGATGCTTGGAGTGTTTGCAACAATCTCTAGTTCATAATTTTTGTAGTTAACTGATTGTTAGCTGCTTTGCAAAGTTAGCCTGGACTTAAAATTGTGCTTAGTTCGATTATGAATGCTTGTTCATTTCAATTGCAATAGGGTTGTTTTGAATGAATATGCATAATCTAAAAATCTTTAACTCCTTAGAAGATTGCACTATTTCTGTAAGATTGCAGACTTATCTGGGTCAAACAAGAATTAGTTTATGAGGGATTGGTCCATTTCAAGTATTTTATCATTTGCATTGTCAATCTTATAATTAGAAGTAGTCTTAAAAATCTCTTTAAAACCCTTATCTTTTGTTATTTCCTTGATTACTTGGGTTAGAATCAAGATCTGAAGTATCATCATATCACTAGATCTGATAAATTCGAGTTCAACATTTGCTTGTAGTAAGGTCCCTTTGTGATTACCAACATTTTCACATTATCTCTGAGTTGTTCTATTTCCATTGTCAAGACCTGACATTAGAGACCTTGGGGTTATCTCTTTGTTCACAGATATTTACCTTTCAAGAGAGATAGGATATCATATCCTGTCTGAGTTGTTGCTATGCAGAAAACACTATCAACAGTAAGGAAATTGAAGTACAAGTTGAAGAGGAAGAAGCTCTAGAAAAGATCCCTAAGATCCCTAAGTATGTAGAGAAGAATCATTTTGAAGATCAAATCATTGGTGATAAAAGTAGAGGTGTATTGACAAGAGGAAAGGTTGTTATGACAGAAGAACAAGTAAACTTATGTTTACTTTCTAAAGTTGAACCCAAAATAATGGGTGAAGCATGCAAAGATGAGTGTTGGATAAAGGTCATGGAAGAAGAACTAATGTAGATTGAGAAGAATCAGACTTGAGAAATTATCCAAAGACCAACAAACAAGAATGTGATTGGAACTAAGTGGGTGTTCCAGAATAAATTGAATGAGAATGGAGAAGTTGTTAGGAATAAGGCAAGGCTTGTGTGTAAAGGCTACTCACAAGTGGAAGGAATATATTTTGAGGAGACATTTGCTTCGGTGGCAAGAATGGAAACTATTCGGATGTTTTTGGTTTTTGCAGCACACAAGGATTTCAAAGTATATCAGATGGATGTGAATCCCACATTTTTGAATTGTGAGTTGGAAGAAGAATTTTACATTGAACAAATGGAATGCTTTCATTTATCAAATAACCCTAATATGGTTTGCAGATTGAAGAAGGCATTGTATGGACTCAAATAAGCTCCTAGAGATTGGTATGCAAGATTGGATAGATACTTATTACAATGGGGATTCAGTAAAGGTACCACAAATAACAATCTTTATTTTAAGGTTGAAAAAATTCAAATCTTGATTATGGTTGTGTATGTTGATGACATAATCTTTAGAGGAAATGGAGCAATGTGTAAGATATTTGTAGAACATATACATAATCAGTTTGAAATTTCAATGTTTGGGGAGATGAATTTCTTCCTTGGACTACCAATCAATTAGACAGACAAAGGTATATTATTTTCACAAGCAAAATGTGTCAAGTAAATACTAAAGAAGTTTAGAATGGAAGAATCTAAACCGGTATGCACTCTTATGATTATTGGTTGCAAGTTGAGCAAGAATGACGAATCTCCTAAGGTTGATTACAGAAAGTACAAATCAATGATTGGAGGACTGATGTATCTAACTACTACCAGACCAGATATAATACATGCAATTTATCTTGTGGTTAGATCTCAAGAAGATCCCAGAGAGTCACATGTGGTAGAAGCAAAGAGAATATTCAGATACTTGAAGGGAACTCCAAAACATGGCTTGTGGTACCTAAAGGATATTGATTTCTCTCTAAGTGCTTATACAAATATAGATTAGGCAGGTTGTGTGGATGATAAAAAAATTATAGGTGGTGGTGCATTCTTTCTTGAAAGCAAGTCGGTGTCTTTGCTAAACAAAAGTAGGTTTCGGTGTCATTCTCTACAATAGAAGCAAAATATATGTGTAGGTGTGCTAAGAAGGCGTGACAAAAATAGTGCAGTAAAAGAAAAAGGGAGTTGTTGAATAGATACATGTGTGATTAGTGTCAAAGGGAAATGTTGCCATTTTCCATTGATGTCAAAGTGGGAGAGATTTAATTGAAAAACCTTATGAAGTAAGGGGGAGAAAGAAAAAATGTTGGAAAGGATAGTTTCTTATGTAAGGGGGAGTAGTGTGCGCTATTATGCTATAACAACCCTGTTGTTCTACTCCAAATAATTTCCAATGTTTTAACCCCAAATGAAAATAATTCACGATGCCATCACATACCAATAAAAAATTTCTCTTAAAAACTAAGATATCATGCACATTTGAAATCAATACTATTTCAAACTTCCATTGCATTACCTTAATAAATCATCCTTCTCATTTCATTCAACGAAACGTTACAATATTTCCAAAGAAATGATTTCATATTCTATATATAAAATACATTTTCCATCTTTCACAGTAATAGATACAAGTTACATACCTAGCTCATTTGAGCTCCATCGGCACTAGAAATACAATTGATCCAGGAAATCCCCTTTCAAATCTTGGCTCACCAACTGGGAAGGAGAAGCATTACCCAAGAACTTTTCTACCATCCACAAACTCAAATGCGGTCCTTCGTACATTTGCCACATATGGCAAGATGGCTCTACCCTTCGACGAAGAGCTTTGGTCTGAAAACCTCAAAATATTTAGCCATCCCTGAGCTGGTGTTGTTTCCTACATAACTAGAACTTAACCATACACTCATGTATGTTCTACATGTGTGGTGATCTTGGACTAGCATGAATGAGTAAGGTACACAATGAACCGACAGTGTAGCCAGTGGCGAATTACACCACTTTGGCCAAAGTATTCATCAACCCTATTTCAGAATGGACGTCTCATGTTCATCCTCCATTCTAGCTTGATTTGTTAAGATCAATTATATTGTATACATAATCAATTCCTTCATTAGGTAATCTTTAACCCTAGTAACAACTTATATATGCTAAGTTGACTATGACTCTTCTAATAGGTAGAATATGTGTTTACCAATTAAAATCTAGCTTTAGCATAATATACTCCATTCTATGGAAGTACTTAATACTATATTTAAGCTATTTCCTTCATTGGGTTATCCTAACCCCAAGATTAACCTATAAACCCCCTCATGGATCTAAATTATGAATATCTTTGTAACGTATAACTTCATAATCTATATAATTACATAAGCTTCATAAATACTCATCATTTAAATGAATCCAAAAAGGAATATATCATATCAATAAATGATTCAAAAATATATCCTCGTCACTAATTGACCTTAGTTCAATGGCATAACCTCAACAATAAATGGCCTCAATTAAAGAATAATCAAATCAATAAATTAATCATTTAGAAGTATAATCCCAACAATAAAGGACTCTCATTCAAGAGTACAATCTCATCAATAAAAAGGCTATTCAACAAGTAGATTCACATCCATAAAATGACTTCATGTCAAAAAGTATAAAACATCCTACTTAGTAGGGTTATCCCACCTATGACTCCAATCGAATAGTAATTCACAATTTTAGGTGTTCAACTTAATCACCCCTGGGTTAACCTTACCCTTAGTTTACCTTATTCCCTCGATATTACTAGTAATCAATGGTCAATCCAATCATGTAGGCTAATCTCAACCTATGTGTTTCAAACAAGGATCAAATAAACAATCTAATCAAAATAGGTTATACTCAACCTAGGGTTTCAATCAATATTCAAGTTTAAGCAATGATCAGATGATCATTTTACAATAGATTAACATGGTTCGCATGAAATCACATTTATTAATGACATCACTTCTTTCAAACCCCCACTATCGTTTGTGTTGCTAGCCTTATCATCTCCAAGGTTTCCTATCATTCGAGCTAACAAATTCAAACCAACCTTCCCAAGGATATTGATGAAATCTATGTTCCACATTTCCTTCTACATACATATAGTATGGGCTCACTACACAAAGTTAAATAGAACTACATCATATAAAATCCCATAAAGGGTATATAAAACATTACCCTAATAAATAGGTTTCATCAAGCAAGTAGTAACCAAGAACATACAATCATCATAGAAACAATTCCAAAGTCAACAAAAACATAAGGGAGTAAGATACAACATGCCTATTTATGTTAGCTCTGATTGGATTACTTGAATCCTAGCTTGGCTTCCTCTAAAATCAGCTTAATCACTATCTCAATCTCTTCCCGAATGCTCTACTCAAGTTCTCAAAATATCACTCAAATCCTCACACTAATTTCCTCACTAATTCCTCACAAATTAAGAAATCAAACACTTAATACAATAACAACTACTATGCAAGTAGATGCATTCCAATGAGGTATAGAATGCCTCAATTCTCCAAAGAGACAACAAGAACGCCTCAGAGAAATGCAAGGTAATAGTTATACAAGTCAACTTATTCTATGCCAGCACTCCCAAGACTCATTCTTCCCATTTATTCATGGTTTCATCGTTGTATGGAGCTTCTAAAATAGACTTATATTTGTAATGCATAACTTCATAGCTTGGCGCCACATTTACCCTCTTATCGTGCTTTTGGTGTTTTGTTGGTTTAGATAGAGTCAAATCTTATAAATGTTTGCAAAAAGCTTTCCAAACTATTGACCAAGTCATGCGTCTTCCAATACATTGCATTCCATTTGCAAACTGGTTATGATAAATGCCTTGCAATTATTCCCATGTTTCTCTCCATATTGTCTTATTCCATATTGTTTAAGAATTGCATTAACTCCCCATGCCAACATTTTACCCAGTGGCTTCATACGTGCCTCATTTTATCTCTGTTACTTGGTCTGTACTTTAATGTATGTGTTGGTTGCAAAGATACTTACAGGCTCAGCCTTACGTTCATATATGCGCCTCCCAATATGTATGATGCGTTTAATTTAAATAACAAGTTCATTTATAATAGTCGTAGCTATTGCACAGTATAATCGACATTTCCATCTAATTGATTTGATTTATGTTAATTGGTTCCCTATGTAAATATATAATCCGATATATGTAATATGATATGTGTATATGTATATTATATATATTTATTATATAAATATGTATAATATATATAATATCATATTTATAAAATAAAAAAAACATATAAATTCATTTAATATATATAACTAATTATATATATTTATGTATTGCATGTATATTCATATATCATTACGTGTAATTACATTTTCAATGATCAATATATATATCGATTATATATACATACATATTTTTGTAGTATTTTTCCACTCGATTTTTTTATGCACACGACGTACTCATGCATAGGTTATCGTATATACTCATGCACATGTGTATATATATATTCATTACATATATATATATATCTAATTATCAATTAGAAGATACACAAGAATAACTCACGCATATCAAAGAGACTCAATCATATAACTCAAATTACGATCAACCAAGAAACCAGAGAATAAAACCAAAGTCATTCAATTCACAAAGACATCCTATCTCAAACAAGGTTGACTACCCAATTATTCCATTAAGTCACTTGACTATGACCAAAGGAACTAACAATGGTGTGTGAAAGCTCAATTTAGACTCATTAAGGGTTTCTAGACCAAAATTCTTCTCCTGAGTAATACTTTCCCTCCCTTCTTGAGGCGTGAACATGCGCCTGCAATCAACTTGTCATATTCGCAAAGGTAGTTAATTGTTCAAATATGTATATGCATCATCAAAGCATTAGAATATTCACATTACAATTCAAGTTCATTTCATTGTTCTTCATCAATATAATCATATTACTCCTTTAAAAGTAATATCACAATACCTATTCCAATATTCCATTCATCTGTCAAACATATTTTAAACATGATTAACAGTTGTCATCATATTTACTTGTGAAGGTAAAAGTAACTTAGCAACAATAAGTTGGGGTGTAACATACTTCCCCCCTTGTGAATCATCATCCTCGATGATTTAAAATACTTTAACGTAATGATAAAGTCAAACTAGGGTTTTACTTTCCATTTTCCAATTTAGATAGGAAATAAGTATTTTCCTATCTAACCTTACCTCATAGCACAACTTCATGCATCTTGTCCTTCCTGGACCTTGCATTGAGTAATTTGTGCTAATATATGGGAAGAACTTGTGTGCTTCATTTATACCTTCCTTTTCAGGAACTATATATCATAATTATATTATCACATATATATATACATCATAAGTACAATAATAATTGTATTCTATATGAAACCTATACCTTAGAGATTGGAAATCATGTCCCCCCCTGGCTAATACAATTATCCTTAGTGTAACCCAAATAAAAAGAATGTTGGTGTATTGCACACTACACTGTGGGTCCCATCCTTCCCTTTGGTACTTACACCTTTAGACAACGTAGAAGCCAAGACCATCCATCACTTACACATCCATCTACCTTAAGCATAATGGTACTGCCCTTGACTACTATCCATCTTGAGCATAAAATTTCTCTTATACACATGTTAGTTTCAAGCATAACAATACTGCTTCTTATTTCAAGCTTTGTATCAACAAGGTTTCTTTTATCTTTTCGATATTTTTTTTTCTATTTTGAAAACCTTTCTAGTCTAGGGTTAATCCTATTCACTAGTTTATCCTAGCTTTATAGCAATTCAACCCTTCTTCCCATATCATGAACTTAATTCAATGATAGAAGTTTTAATGTAATATAAGTATATATCCAACAAATCCTTCAAGATTTGATTTATTCCTTTTGCCTAACTGGCTAACTATAAGTAATAGACTGAGCATTCATTTAACTGAATTCTCATGAGATTATCATGGTTTACACAAAACCTAATATCACTTGTGTGTCCCATTATGAGATAACCTTCTTAGGAAATTTAAGCATCTGCTTTTTTACAATATGATGTTTTAGGACTACTGTCCTATCAATCAAATTTTCTCAATCAAAATTGGTTACCTTGGTTAGTCTATTCACCATAATGTTATGTTAGTTCTATTGACATAGAAATATCAAGTTATTCTTATGATCTACCACTTCCGGAATTCCTTGGAAGTATACAAGCCCTGTCATTAACAAAATTTTGTCATCACCTAGCGACATACTAGATAATCACTTGTTACATACCTTTCAACATTATACTATATCCCCTTCTAGACTACAGTGGTTCCTCATTTGACAAATCTTGTCGTGTCTAAATAAGACATCAATTTTACCTCATTCATTCTTTCATCTCCCAATTTTTTTGGGTACATGGGTTCCTTCTCTAGTTCACATCAGTACATCTTGACCAAGTGAAACCCCTTTATGGACTTATGCCATATTCGATTCTTGAAATGTAATATTTAAATATTGATGGTGAAGCTAAACTTCTTCCTCTTAGTACATATTTTATCCTTTAAACATTCCCAAGTTGTAATCCAATTTCCAGAGCTCAATCTATTTCTTCCAATGAGCATTTATTCTAGTTCGAGTAATAACTTGTTTGATCATGCTGACTCAATATTCTCTTCCAAATATATCGACAATTATTACATTCATGATCTACCAAGCATTGTATGTTCGTTGCTAAATCAAGGCTAGAAATATGTAATTCTTCCCTTTCCAATTCCATAGGTAGTAATTTTTCCTTTCTCGACCAAGCAATCTACCTATCCTTTTTTGAGGCATTAATGATAAAATAATTGATCTTCCAATTCAACTTACATATAGAGTTTTCATTGCAAATATTTCTTTCTCATTTATCATAGGCCTTGACCTTTCCATTGCCTTTCACTAGTAGTTCCAATAACTTATCTTTTATTCTTTCCAACCTTGACAAGACTTCGATTGATTCATGAGGAAGTAAAAAATTCTTCCAAATTTATCTTCATTGTATGGGGTACTTTATTCAAGTCTATCTACTCTCCTTATTTCCCCCTTAGTGTTTCCAAAATATTAGTTCATCCTAATAGTTGAGTTTAAAACAATCATCCTTTCACTTCAAATTAGTTGAATTGATTTATCATTCTTTGTTGTTGGCTCTTCATAGTTGAACATTTATTATCTACCTTACTTACCCCTACTAGGTACAACTCATACATACCTTTTTGTTTCCAAAATTGGTTCATCATTTCCTACTAGTCTATTAGAATCAATAGCTAGATCCTAATAATGAGATCTAATGAATAATCAACAACTTTACAAGCTAGGAGATGATCTAGTGTCTCATTCTAATTATCTTCTCCATGTATACTTATGGCCTTTTGACCACATTCAATTTCTCATGCCACATTCTCATATGATCACTTAAAGATCCAACATAAATCTTCTTTCATTGACAAGCTGGTAAGTTCAATTTGTACTTCAACCAAACTATGCTCTTAACAGAGCCTTTGTCTGATTAAATCCGATTCACATTTTAGTTCCCAAATGGCAACCATCTTTCCAAGTGATTTCATCCCCATTCTTGGTAACTTTATTTTCTCACAACTTTAGACATTCTAGGGTTGTTTGTCTACTTTCCCCTTTTTTCAATTGGAATCTCCAAATTGATCTTTGGCTATTCTAATTGGTGGAATTATGTCAGCTTTTAATTCTTCGTAGGTTGGTTCTTTTCTTGACCAAACTGGTCTCTAAAAATTATCAAATTTCTCTTTTGACTCCAATTATTTCTAGATTTAGACCTTGTATCGAATCAAATTTTCGAATGGTTTATCCAACCTCTTCTTACCTCGATAGTTTTTTAATTTTAAAATGTTTACTTCCTACTTTGACAAAAGTTTCCAATTTTATGTTATCAACTAGTTCTTTTTTAGTAAAGCATACTCATATGCACATAATATCCCTACTCAATCCAAATATCTTGACTCTTTGCAACTACTGGTTGCTATCAATAAGGGGGTTATTTGAATTCTACCTATCCCTTAGAGCCATTCAAACAATTTCATAGGATGGAGGTACCCATTGGTAGACCTCCATATCTTCTCCTACTAATCTTGGTTGCATCATCTTACACAACCCAAGGTATATCATATTTGTTGGTTTAGGAGTTTCCAACTCCAGGGATAATTCTTTCCTAGTCCCAAACAAACAAATTTTTAAGAATCTCAACTTCCCTTTTTGTTTCCACTTTGTTCTTTCTTTTTGTCATCTTGGCATAAGAAATTTTCACCCTTTTTCTTCCAATAAGGTTTATGCATTTCTTGTGTAATGAGCTCATAGGTTCCAGAGCTAAACTTGGTAACTTTGATACCATGTGTAACAACCCCGTTGTTTTACTTTAAAGAATTTCCAATGTTTTAACCCCAAATGAGAATAATTAATGATGCCATCACATAGCAAGAAATTTTTCTCTTAAAAACTAAGATATCATGTACATTTGAAATCACAACTATTTCAAACTTTCATTACATTACCTCAATAAATCATCTTTCTCATTTCATTCAACGAAATGTTACAATATTACCAAAGAAATGATTTCATATTCTATATATAAAATACATTTTCCATCTTTCACAGTAATAGATACAAGTTACATACCTAGCTCATCTGAGCTCCGTTGGCACTAGAAATATAATTGATCCAGGAATCCTCTTTCAAATATTGGCTAGCCAATTGGGAGGAGAAGCATTACTCAAGTACTTTTTCACCATCCACGGACTCAAATGTGGTCCCTTGCACATCTGCCACATATGGCAAGATGGCCCTACCCTTCAACAAAGAGCTTTGGTCTGGAAACCTCAAAATATTCATCCATCCCTAAGCTAGTGTTGTGTCATGCATAACTAGAACTTAACCATACACTCATGTATGTTCTACATATGTGGCAATCTTGGACTAGAATGAATGAGTAAGGTACATAATGAACTGACAGTGTAACCAGTGGCGGATTACACCACTTTGGCCAAAGTATTCATCACCCCTATTTCAGAATGGACATGTCATGCTCATCCACCATTCTAGCTCAATTTTTAAGATCAATTATATTCTATGCTAGGCAATTCCTTCATTGGTTAATCTTTAACCCCAAGAACAACCAATAAACACTAATTTCACTATGACTCTTCTAATAGGTAGAACATGTGTTTACTAATTCAAATCTAGCTTTAGCATAATAGACTCCATTCTATGGAAGCACTCAATACTATATAAAAGCTATTTCCTTCATTGGGTTATCTTAACCCTAGGATTAACCTATGACCCCCCTCATGGCTCTAACTTACGAATATCTTTGTAACGTATAACTTCATTACTTATAACTACATAAGCTTCATAAATACTCATCATTTAAATGAATCTAAAAAAGAATATATCACATCAATAAATGATTCAAAAGTATATCCTCATCACTAAATGACTTTATTTCAATGTTATGACCTGAACAATAAATGGCCTCAATCAAAGAATAATCAAATCAATAAATGACTCATTTAGAAGTATAATCCCAACAATAAAGGACTCTTGTTCAAGAGTACAATCTCATCAATAAGAAGGTTATTCAACAAGTAGATTCACATCCATAAAATGACTTCATTTCAAAAAGTATAAAACATCCTACATAGTAGTGTTATCCCACCTATGACTCCAACCTGTAGACACCCAAATTGTCCATGTCATAATATTACCTAATCGATGCATGACCTTGTAAGACATTTTGTAATATTTTATCCTAGGTCATTACATTATCCCACTTATCCCATTTATTCCACTTAATCACCTTCCCAATTAATTAAATAAATCTCATTTATTTAATTAATTCCCCTTTCACATGTCTCAAAATAATTCAAATTAAATATTTGAATTAATCCCTCTTATTGTCACATTGCAACATGTGTCACATAACTACAACTCTTCACATGCATAAATAATTTAAATAATTTTATTATTTAAATTATGAGATTCCCACTCACATCCTATTTTTACCCCCATTCATTGTGCGTCATAAGCATCTTTTCTGCCAAAATAAAGAATAGAATCCCACTTATTTCCTCACATCTTAATTTTAGCCTCATGTCATAATCCACTTAATGTGCGTCATAGACACTAAAATAAACTTTTAATCCTAGCCACACATATCACAAATTTGACTTTTAATCTTGGCCATCGAATCAAATCAGCCTTCTCCTATAAATCAAGCCTTTCACAAGTCATTTGGAAAATCTTCTTCTAGCATCCTCACTCTGCCAAAATTTCTCTCAATCTTTTCATCTATCTATCTATTTTCTTCTATCATATTCATCTTATCGTTATGCTGCAAAATTGAACAATCAACATATCAAATACTTCAATCCTTCAAAATCTCGCATTCTCATGCAGGTGGAGAAGAGCAATGGAGATAAATCAATTCAAGTTTGAAGATCGGTTTGCTTTATTTTATTGTTTTCATTTCATGCTTGCTTGTACTCTATTGTGCTAATTAGGGTTTTGATATCTTGTTATTCAAGTTTTATATCTGATTTTCCCTAATTACACAACCGAATAGTAATTTGTAATTTCAGGTGATCAACTTAATCACATGGGTTAACCTTACCCTTAGTTTACCCTATTCCTTGGATATTACTATTAATCAATGGCCAATCTAATCATGTAGGTTAATCTCAACCTATGTGTTTCAAACAAGGATCAAATAAATAATCTAATGAAAATAGGTTATACTCTACCTATAATGTTTTCAATTAATATTCAAGTTTAAGCAATGATCAAATGTTTATTCTAAAATAGATTAACATGGTTCACATGAAGTCACATTTTATTAGTGACATCACTTCTTTCAAACCCCCACTATCGTTTGTGTTGCTAGCCTTATCATCTCTAAGGTTTCCTAGCATTTAAGCTAACAAATTCAAACTAACCTTGATGCAGGAGCATCCAGTGGTGTAAGGGCAATCCTGCATCACCCAAAAATATCTTTACTTTCTTTTAGCTTTTTGTAGATGTTTTTGCATTTCCGGATACCCTTTTTGTCGAATAAGAATTCCCAACTTTTAGAACTTCTTTTATGCTCAACTACTATTTTTAGCAGGTGTGAATTTGAAGGCATGAGGAGGTAGAAATTTAAGGGAAGCTTCAAGATAGAAAAATAAGCACTTTGGCTAAAGAATTAGGTCAAGATCATCCCTGGTTTGAAAGTTATTCACGTTTCAATTTCTGCTTTTCCCTAAAAAATCTTCCGAGTCTAGTTTGAGGCACTAAATGGTCCCGTACGGGCCCAAAAATCGTCAAAACTAGTGGAGCTGGTTCTTAGCGCATCGTTCAATCCGAGAACTTTCCAACGGTTCATCAAACGGAGTCCCGAATCAAAAGTTAAGGCTCCCAGAAGTTGGTGCATTATCAAAAATGTGCTAATTTTTGAATGTGGTTTTAAAATTTGAATTTCAAATTGTAATTTTCGGTGCCAAACTGCTAAAAATCATAATTCAAATGTTGTTTTTGGCTCCAAACTGAAAAGGAGTTATTTATGGGCTAGTTTTTAATTCTTGGGGGGGGCTTTTGGGGAAAAGAGTGCATACTAAGGAAAGGGAACTTCTATAATTTTCTGGGAGGGCATGTATTGCAGAACTCAAGGATTTGGGATCCTCTGCATGTATGCATTTCATTATTCTGAATACAATAATATTCCCTAGTTTTTGTGTGTGATATTTTGTGTCTCAGGTTAGCACCCTCGTCAAACCTTCACAAGGATATTGATAAAATCTATGTTCCACATTTCCTTCTACATATATATAGCATGGGCTCACTACGTAAAGTTAAATAGAACTACATCATATAAAATCCCATAAAGGGTATATAAAACATTACCCTAAAAAATAGGTTCCATCAAGCAAGTAGTAACCAAGAACATACAAGCATCATAGAAACAATTCCAAAGTGAACCAAAACATAAGGGACTAAGATACAACACGCATGTTTATGCTGGCTTTGACTGGACTACTGGAATCCTAGCTTGGCTTCCTCTAGAATCACTTTAATCATTATCTCAATCTCCTCCCAAATGCTCTACTCAAGCTCTCAAAATATCACTTAAATCCTCATGCTAATTTCCTCATTAATTCTTCACAAATTAAGAAATCAAACAATATAATAAAAACTCTGCAAGTAGATGTGTTCTAATGAGGTATAGAATGCCTCTATTTATACAAAAAAAATAGCTTCCCAAGGCTACAAACATGGTGGATGGATCGACACTTCTCACTTGTATGGTTTGACTCAACATTGAAATGAAAAGGTGGCAGACTCAGAATGCATTACTCAACAAGATAAACACAATAGATCGATTCGCCAAGAAACAACAAGAATGCCTCAGAGAAATGCAAGGTAATAGTTGTAGAAGTCGACATATTCTATGCCAGCAATTCCAAGATTCATTCTTCCCATTTACTCATGGTTTCATCTATTGAATAGGACAACTGAGAGGGGGGTGAATCAGTTGTCACAGTATTAAACCTTTAATCTAGTTACTAGAACTAATACTTAAAATTGCTTAAATGATTAATCATCAAATGTTAATGTAGATACTCAAATATAACACATAGACATAATAACATCAAATTTATGTGGAAAACCCAATGAGGGAAAAACCACAGTGATGATTAAATCACACTATAGAGAATATCAAAACCGATTACAAAAAAGGATCGCTACCTAAAACAAGGCTCACTGCTTGAAATAAGGACTCGCTGTCCAAAACAAGGACTCACTATCCAACAGGGCTACAACTCGGAGGGCTCACTACCAAAAAGATACAAATAAGACAAATAAGACAAATAAGACTTGTTACAAAGAGACTACAATCCCAATGCAACAAAGGATTCCACCACAATCACTCAATCAATTTGCATGAGTGATAGAGTTCACCTTCTGCTCACTGCATCAAGAAACTCAACATTAAGCTTCACACTGATCTCCCACACTCTCAACACACACTCATTGAATAGAATCAATGTCGCATCAAATTGCACTTTCTCTTTTCTCTTATTTCTCTTCTTCTTCACTCTCGCATCTTCACTTCATCATTAAGTCATCTTGCATTTGGGTGCTGGCAAAAAGTTGAGTCAACTTTTTGGCCAATAAGTGGAAGTGTTTTCCCTGATTTTCAGTATTTGACACATTTGGCCTTAAAATTTGAAGCACTTAGAGATGGAATCTTCAAAAAAGTCAATAATCATAAAATGTAGTACTGGGAGTCTAATTTCCAAATATGTAATTTATTTCAATACCCAGATTGTACAAATTGAGTTTCAATAGGCATTTCTAAGAACCACTATTTAAAAGTAATTTTTTTTTACCATACCATGCACGTGTACAACATCCATATTTTGACCTAAATTATCGTATTTTTCTAAATCCTTTTGGGAAAATATCACAATGACTCACTGAAGCTTGTTTTCGATTTTTTTTGTAATTATTTATTGAATATTTTATTGTTTGTTAAATTTTTATTAGGCATATTTGTTGTTTTGAAAAATCGTCATGTACGACATGCATAAGATGACCTAAACTTATCATTTTTTGATTTTTTTTTTAAATTGAAAATAATTGTCTGAAATTTGCTCTTGTGCAATCTGTTCATAAAAATGTTATGTTGATAAAAAGTTATTAAAATACTAAAAAACACTGATAATTCAAGTTTATGGACCTATTTAATAAAAAATTAAATGAAAAATTAAAAAATTAATCCAATTGTAAAAAAATTTACATCTTTGGAATTTGCACTGTCTAATCTATAATGGGTTTTAATTTCGTCGAAAAACTCTACAAAGAAAGCCTTTAGACGTATGCCCAAAGTCAGTATTTTTTTGTGACATTGCTAGGACCTTCAACTTGCAGGTCAAACCAGGTCCAGGGCTTAGGTTTGGATCCCCAAACCATTTCCTGAACCTGTCAACAAAGCAAAAACCCGACCTACATTTGAAATTTTAAAAAACGGGATCCCGTTTTATAAAAAAAATGTTTTTTATGCTTTTACAAAACGAAGCAAAACGGGATCCCATTTTGAAAAGTTTCCCAAAATGGAAATTTCTTTTTATGGAAAGTTTTCAAAATGGGATCCCGTTTTAAGTGAGATCCCATTTTTTGATTTTAGGCTCAGGATCCCGTTTTTGCAATGTCGATTTTGTTTTTTTGGCTAAGGCAAAAACTTCCACATTTCGAGGGACTCAACTTCTTGCAGTTTCCCATTTATACCATCTTCAACTTTTAAACATATCCAAAGACGGCCATCCAAATCCAAATTAAAACTAGGTTGGCACCAAAACATCCTAGGGTGGAATTAGAATGAGGGTGACCCAGACACACGCTTCAATATCCTCAAAAATAGTATTTCACACAAGGTCGGCCAAACTAGTGTAAAACACATAGAACCATTAAGCATGAATCTTTCAACCACCAAAACTATCTTCAATAGAACCAGGGCAACACAACTCTAGAACCGTAAGTCATGAGACTTCATCAAAGAGAAATCTGGACCAACAACATTTCTCTTGGACCTCAACTAGAAACATAGAATACCATAGTTCACAACTAGTGAACACAACTCGCACTGTACAACAAATCAACAACCAAAAATATAGATATAACATCTACTAACAACCATGAACAACATGTATGAACCGCACAACCACAAGAGAAAATTCAAACCAAAAATCAGAGCAACTACTAACCACATGCAACATCTCTTTATTACAATTTTCTCAATATCCTCGACATATACAACCAACAACTAGTAGATAATCAATTGACCAATTGACATCAATGACAACACCTTCTATCTTTCCACAACACTTTCATTCTTGCAACATCATCATTTTATAGAGCTTCTAAAATAGACTTCTATTTGCAATGCATAACTTCATAGGTTGGCACCACATTTACCCTCTTATCATGCTTTTGGTATTTTTTTGGTTTAGACAAAGTTAAAGCTTATAAATGTTTGCAAGAAGCTTTCCAAACTATTGATTGAGTCCCGTGCCTTCCAATACAATGCACTCCATTTGCAAACTGGCATGATAACTTATGATAAATGCCTTGCATTTATTCCCATGTTTCTCTTTATGTCTATACTTAAGTGCAACTTATTGACTTATTCCATATTGTTTAAGAATTGCATTAACTCCCCATGCCACCGTTTTACCCAGTGGCTTCATATGTGCCTCATTTTATCTCTGTTGACTTGGTCTATACTTTAATATATGCACTAGTTGCAAAGATACTTACAGGTTGCGCCTTATGGTCATATATGCACCTTCCTTAATATCTATGTTGTGTTTAATTTAAATAACAAGTTCATTTATAATAACCATAGCTATTACATAGTATAATCAATATTTCCATCTAATCAATTTGATTTATGTTAATTGATTCCCTATGTAAATATATAATCCAATATATGTAATATGATATATATATATATTTATATTATATATATAATATATGAATAAAAACATATAAAGCCATTTAATATATATAACTAATTATATATATATATTTGTATTGTATGTATATTCATGTACCATTATGTGTAATTATGTTTTCAATTATCAATACATATATTGAATGTATATACATACATATTTGTGTAGTATTTGTCCACTCGATTTCCTTATGTACACGGTGTACTTGTGCATGGGTCATTATATATACTCATGTACATGTGTATATATATATATTCATTACATATATATATCTAATCATCAATTAGAAGATACATAAGAATAACTCACACATATCAAAGAGACTCAATCATATAACTCAAATTACAATCAACTAAGAAACCAAAGAATAAAACTAAATTCATTCAATTCACAGAGACAACCTATCTCAGACAAGGTCGACTACCCAATTATTCCATTAAGTCAAGACTATGACCAAAGGCACTTACTCGAAACTATTGGCTTGACCATTCTAATAGTGGTGTGTGAAAGCTCAATTTAGACTCATTAAGGGTTTCCAGACCAAAATTATTCTCCTGAGTAATACTTGCCCTCCTTTCCAAAGGTGTGAACCTGCACCTACAATCATTTTGTCATATTTGCAAAGGTAGTTAGTTGTTCACATATGTATATGCATCATCAAAGCATTAGAATAATCACATTTCAATTCAAATTTATTTCATTGTTCTTCATTGATATAATCATATTAATCCTTTAAAAGTAACAACACCACAATACCTATTCCAATACTCTATTCATCTATCAAACATATTTTAACCATGATTAATAGTTATCATCATATTTACCTGTGAAGGTAAAAGTAACTTAGTAACAATAAGTTGGGGTGTAACATGTGCAAAATGTGTTGGTGATTAGAGTTCTTGCTTTTTTTGCTTGTGGTTTTTCATTTCATGTGTTGTCGTCAATGTCAAAGGGGGAGATTTTTGGAAGTTTGTGCAGTTTGTGTTGTCATTGATGTCGACATATCTATGTTGTTGCATTGATGTCAACCTTTGAGATTCTTTGATTTGTTGCATTATGTTGTCATTAGTAGTCTTTCTAGTGTCAACCTATAGTGTTTCCTTGATAAACATGTGCGTGTTTGAATTTTTGTAGTGCAATTGGTTTGCAGATGATGAGAATGTGTTTGTGGTGCTTGGTTTTCAAGTGCTTTTAAGAAAATTTGAATAGAAGAAGAAATAGTGTGGTAAAGAGTGTTTAGTGTAGCAGAGTAGTGTTTTGGTTTTTGCTCTGCATTTCTTTTGTATTGAATATCTACTTGTGTGGTTCAGATATAATGATCAGAGGTGTTATATCTAGAGTTTCTTGTCCTAGATAGTTATGCAGAGAAAGTTGTGTTCACTAGTGTGTGCACTATGAAAGTATTATTTTCTAGGAGAAATAGTTTTGCTCTGTATTTCTCCACAGTGTGGTTTCTGGTCTTTTGGATCTAAGGGTGTGTGTACATTTCTCATATCTATCTTCAATATGAGTTGTTTGAAGATTGGTGCTTCACAAGGTTGGATTCATTAGTTATAGTATGTGGAAAGTTAACTAGGTGTACAAGATGAATATGTCCTTCAAGTGAAAGTTGTTGTGAAGGAATTTGTTGGATTTCAAGGTGTTGATGGAATATTCTAGATTGTGTTTGAGTGTTTTGAATGGTTCACAAGTCATCTTTGGATAAAAAGAAGTGTGTACTTAATGTTCAAAGGTGTTTACACAAGTTCAGTCGACCTTGGGTGTTTACATTAATTACAAAAATACTTCAGTGTTTGTGGAAGTGTGGTATGGCATATATGTATAGATTTAGGTATGAGTTAAGGTGTGATTGCCACTTTCATTCCTCTCCATCATGGGAATTATTAGTGTCAACCTAATTTGAATTTGCATGGTTGAGGTTTTAACTAACCTTGTGTGAATTATTTCAATATTGTGATGGGTATATATGCATGTTGAGTTAATGGAGGATGTATGTATGAAGGGTGTGTGATGTGAAGTGCAGAAGTGGGAAGTGTGGTGTGAGCTTTAATGACTAATACTATTAGAAGCAGTGAGGAGAAGGCATCTACATTATTTAGAGAGAGTGCAAATGCACTGGTGGTGTAGTGGTGGAACTTTTATGTTGCTCCGAGATGGATTTCTCATTGTAATAATATTCTTTCTTTTTTTGTAATCTTGCAGTGAGCCCTTCTTTCTTTTGGGCAGTGAACCCTTTGGAAGTGAGCCTATTGTATTTAGTGTTACAATTACTTTATATTGTGATCTAATCCTCACCGGGGTTTTTCCTTTCTTGGTTTTTCCATGTAAATATGGTGTTCTCATGTGTATGGATGTGTTTGCATTACCGTTTCTCATGTTTATATTATGCTAATGCATCATAAGGGTTTAATTATTGATAAAGGTTTAAGGATTAATACAAATTTGAATGTTAATGAGGTTTTCGATGTTTTAATGAACTGATTCACCCTCCCCTCTTAGTTGTCTTGTGCATTCAACACTAAGGACATTGGTACCAACCATTAAATTTTCTTCATATCTTGAATAAAGTTGATCCCAAGTGTTGATTTTTTAGTTTATATTTATTTTATTTTAGATTACATTTATTTGGTTGGTTATTGTTAATATCTATGAAAGAGGCATTGTATATGTAGAGTAAATTTGGTTTGTGTGGAGAAGGTTTAGTTTTAGTTATCTTTTAGAAAGCTTATTGTCTATTGAAATCTAAATCTTCAAAGTTTATTTGAAATTTTGAAAGGAGAAGATTATTGTGTGTTACCTATATGCTTGAAATCTTTTATCAAAAATTGAAAGAAATAATTCATTGTATATTATTTGTAAGTTTAAGTTTCAAAGATTTTTATTATTATTAATTCTATAAAAATTATTTTCCAAACTTAAATCCAAAATAATAGCTCCCTTGGAAGGATTCTTCAAAGGGCTTATTTGGGTTCCTTTAAAGGGGTCTAGAAGAAGCACTAAAAAGTCTTCTAGTGGAATAATGATTCACACACAACAAAATCTCTCCATACTATCTAAGCCACATACACAACTAAGAAGAAATAAGAAAATAGTCAATATTTATTTTCATTCAGTTTGTGATTTTTATTGAAAAGATAAAATTAAATGTTTATGGCTTCTTCTCTTTGTGCCTCTACATTATTTTTATTGTATTTTAAAGAAAAAAAGATTTTTTTTTCAATATGTTTCTTTTAGTTTCCTAAAAACTTTATTTCCTAAGAAATTTCATTATTAAATTTTATAGCTAATCTTAATAATATTAAATCAAGTAGACTCATCTAATTAAGTTATTTGTTAATTTTTTAGATATCTTTAGTGAAGTTAATTGTTTCATTTTCTTTCAAACAAGAAAATACAAAAGAAAATCATTGGTTTACTTTTGTTAATTAGTTGTTAAATAAGAGTTGTATACATCAAATCAAATAAATAATCTATTTGATTTGGTTAATTTATTTTTTTAGGGGGTTAATTTATTTTCTCTTAGTCATAGGTTTTTTCTACATTTATATTAAGCTTGCTTAAGTCAATAAAGTGAGTTTAATTATTTAATAACTAAGAGATAAGGTGACTAGGTGTCATTGCCTTAAAATTGTGGATCATTTACTATTTTAATCACTCTATTTAATATTGGTGATCTCTTCCTATTGGTTGGATTTGTCATTCCATAATTTCCCTAGTTCTATATAAACTCACTACCTAACTTGTAGATTCATACTCTTGTGTATTCATTGTTGCATACTTTGGCATACATGTGCATTGATGCATGCAGTCACTACTCTATAGCTTTACTTTGAGCTCATGTAATTTTTTCATCTTAACATTTGTATATCTCTTAGAATTTTGAGTTTGTAATTGTGTTCTTTCATTTATATTTTATAAATTATCTCTCTCGTAGAAAGATCTTGGTTATTCATTTGTTTCAAATTTATAAAAAATAAGTTATTTTAATATTATTTAATTAAGGTAGTTAATTTTTTTAAAAACCAATAAAACTCAAAAATATCATTGCATCTTTTATTTACACTAAATTCATCAAAATAAAGCAAAAAATCAACATGTCCAACACAATCAAAATAATCATCACAAATAGACAAATAAAATTAGATAAACTAGTGAGAATATTCAAATTTTAACACATCTCAACCTATCAAAATACAAACAAAACAATCAAATCAAAATAGCCAAGTCAGGTGTCTAAATAATCAATAAAGTGACCAACACAATCAATTTTTACCACATCTACAATAGTGAGTTATCATATTGTATGTTCAACAAGAACAATCATGTGTGACTTGCTTTTAGATGATACATATTTTGATGAATGAATGAAGGATAAATCTTTTTGATAAGTTAGTCACCTTCCACTTTTAACATCTTTTTTCGTTGCCCTCTCCTCTCTTTGTTTATTTTGTGATACCTACAATACCTTGAATATGTCTAAATTTACCCCTCCTTGGGATTCTATTACCCCCGTATCAACTAAATGCAAGCATGAAGACAATGATTTAGATAGTGCCCCATGTGACCATGAGGGTAACTTAAAAATGACCGACATGACAACATTTAATTTTTTTATGTGGGATTGCACTAAAAATAGAAAAGTGTTGGGTATGTTAAGTACACCCAACCTTCCCCTTCTATAGCATTGATACATGGTTTAGTTAGAAACTAATAGGTAAAATGTAATCATAACACCCTACGATGAAATAATATCACATAAAAAATGAGGTAAATTTATTAGAGAAGTATTTGGCCAAAGCCCATAGTGATCTTGCAGCTAATCATTAGAATGACCACTCTCCTCACAATAACTAAAAATAGAAATAGGGCCCAAACCTACACTAAGAACAACATCCTCTTTGAGGTGACCAACCCCAAAAGGACAAAAAAAACCTCCTCCTAGGTGGTGAAGCAAATAAATGCAAGCCAACCTAACCAATATATACCTCAAAAGCTCTTATCGCCACTCTAATGGAAATAATTAAAATCTTGGGAGGTTACAAACAACCTACCAAAGCTCTACATTTGCAATCTAAGGCCAAGATGTTGAACACCTAGAATACTAAGAGGGGGGTGAATCCATATTCTCTGAAACCACTTAAACATTTAAACATTTATTCCACATAGCACATTTAATTCACATTAAAAAGAAAAGCATGAAAGAAACCATCAAAACCACATAACACATGAACACCAAATTTTTATATAGAAAAACCAAAAAGGAAAAAACCATGGCGATAATTAGCTCACAATATGTTATACCGGTTATAAGATATTATAGAAGTGCACACTACAAATGGATTCACTGTCCTAGTGGACTCATTTCCCACATAATGAAGAAAATATAGAAGAGAGAGGTGGCTCACAACCGATATTTGAATTGTTACAATTGCATCTGCACTATGCATGAATTATAGTTTCATTAAAGCTCAAAAAACATACTTTATACACTTCATATTGACCTACACTAACACTCTGCTCTAATCTACACTCGTATTATATTTGCACAATTCGCACCAAAAATACTTGTATATTTTCTATCCACTTCTTCAAATCACCACAACACCAAAAATGAACTTGCATATATACCCATTACATGTGCAAACACTTGAAACATCAATTAGGTTGACCTAATTAGATGTATCATGCAAAATATAACTTGTCGGCTCAACATACATGCCTCATACCTTAATTCAAACTTTTAATGCATAATATAGGTCAAGGTGGACCTATAATAGCACCTTTATAATGGATCAATACTTACTTAACCTTTGCAATACTCATATCATATTTGGTCAGCACCTGTAGTGTCCTAACATCAAAATTCACCAACTAATCAACCACAAACAAACACGTGGACCTCCAAAATTCATGCCACTTGGAACAAAAACTCTACTGACACCTATAAACACTCCCATAAATCTGCAAGACACGATACCATTCCACGGTGAGGCGTGGATTCACCAAAACATACACCCTGTACTAGTAACCACTGTAACTGGAAGACTCAATATTCTGTCATTCATAACTTCTTCACCGTAGGGAAAAACAATGTGAAAATATAGATTTAGACTCCTCTAACATCTATTAAAATTGCATTAAAACCGCAGATCAAGATTATTCAAGGCAAACGAATGTGGACCAAAATATCGAATATCTTATACATTGAAAATGCTATTTTGACACATCCAATTTTCACTCCAATTGTTTGCACCGGATCAAACCTTCTTGGAAATAAGAATTGGATTAACATGTTTATGCATGATCATGCTATAAAAAATAGTCTACACACCAATCTTCATGTCAAACCATAATGTTGACATCAATGACAACATTGTAATTGCATACTGTACAACTTATTCTCACACCTCATGCTCATGTTGGCAATAGACATATCAATGACAAGCTCTCTAAACTTCCAACACAAGATATTTAAGGCTTCATACTAGTGTAATAAAACTACATGATACTTGAAGGGTATTAATAATTAAATCCAAGGTTCCAATACTATCAGGTTTATTTAGTTTCCCTCGTAGGATCTACCTTCTAGGGAATATTTTTTCTACACATGAGCCCCCTTTTCCAAGACTCTCCTAAATTACCTAAAGGAAACTAAATAGATCTCATGATCCAAAAAATTGTTGTACCTAGGCCATGCTCAGACCTTCTAAAATTCAAAGGAGAAGGGGATCTAAATGCTCATGCATATAATATTATACCATATGTGTTTGAGAGCTTTTACCTTCGAATGTAGTAGTTACTTGGATATTTCCAAACAATTAGAAGGAACTACTCTTGAATGCTATTATTAGCTGCTCAAGGGTTCATTTTTTTTCCCTTTTAACAACTTCTTAGATATTTTTTAACACCATTTGATATGAAAAATATAGTCAAGATCAAAATCATAGAATTCTTACATATAAAACAAGAAACCAACAACTTATTTGCTCATTTCTTAACCTATTGGAGACAAGTTTTATATTCCTCTACCAATTCTCCTCCCATGAATTATCAAGAATTCGATGATATTTTTTTACATGACCTAACAAGTGATGCACAAGAGGAATTCTAGAAATTTTCTTACAAACTCTACGAGGAATCCTTGAAATGGGAAGTTCCTTATAATATACTAAGTAGCCATTAATAGTGGCAAAAGAACATGTTGTATTATGAAAGGTTAATATCCAAGGCTAGAGTAATAACCAAAATAGAAGCAACAACAATAATAAACCCTATGTACTAAAATTTAAAGATAAATAAATCACCACCACATATGGAGTTTCAAACAATCCACTGGTCAAAAATAACGATGGTGGTAATAATTAAAACCATAATAATTATAACTTTGATGCCAACACTTGTAACAAAAAATAAGGAAACTAAAATATTTATATAATAGCTATGGTTTCAGCTACCCACCAAGAAATAACTATGTGATATTGTAAAAATGGTTCTAGGGCCTAAATCACACTAGTTCCAATATCACAATGGGAAAGTGATTAAATTGATCTCATCACCCACTTGGCTAATAACCTCAACAAAAGAGCCAAAATGGTGGATTAGGGTTTTAATCCTTTGTTAGGTGGATGTATTGACATGATTAATTAACTAAATGTTATAATTCAATGATTTTCCTAGGTTGATTATGAAAATACAATAAACTATTGAGATTTTTGGAAAACATAGAATTGATAAATAGCAACAAAGTTTAGAACAACAAAGGACGGACACAAATGAATTTGGCATATAAATTTGGGCTTGAAATAATAGGACAAGGGTGTTGGGTTCCCTAGACTAGGTAATAACTACTCAAGGTATGATTTCACTCTCTTGTTGCTCCTAGTTTATAAATTTTTATTCTTTGGACTCATTGTTGAAACTTTGTTTCTTGCTAATAAAATCCACTTTCCTTGATTTAATGATCTTGTAGAGCTTGCTTGAATGAGAAATTAGGTCTTCAAACTTCCTCCAATTCACTTCATATTTGTAACCTACACACATGAAAGAAGGGGAAGGGTTGTGTTATATAGAGGCTTTCCTACGTCAAACCTCATTTTGGTATTTCTACCTTCATAATGGCTATGATGATGTAAAAGAGAGCTTTCCCTCGGTTAGGCAGATGCTAAATGACATATAAGTAATAAATTGATAATTGTTGTAACTCACCACTCAAATTTTCATTCCTTGATGGATTGAATCCAATGTACTCATCACCTTCAAGGATAAACTGATGCTTGAATTGAAGTCTTGTAAGTGTTAATACTCACAAAACACATAAATATGAAACATGAGAAATATCACATGAAAACATGATGCTTGACTAAAATGATGTTGATATATTTCTGCTAATTCTTCTCTTAACTACTCAATCGCTCAATTAATTGCCTTAGAATTTTCTCTTCAAAGTTGCTAGGATTAAAATGGTGAAAATGATTTGTATTTATCTGTAATTCTTTAATTTCTTAAAAATCAAATATTCATAGCCAACAAATGATTTTGGATTTTTAAATATTAAAATATTGACACCAACATATTTTAAATTTATCCGAAATAGGATAGACAAAGGCATTGAGTGCCCTAGTCTAAAATTATCCTTTTTGGGGCCTTAAACATCAATATTTAATATTAAATGTTTATTTTCAATCCCATCTTTTAATTTCTGAAAATATTTTTAAAATGGGCAGATTAAATGCATAATTGGGTCTAAGCACATAAAGGGGAGCTAAACCTAGTGTGGAATTGTCAAGGGTGATAATTTTTTATGTTACAAGTTATTACTCAAGGGACAATAGGCATCAAAACAATCACCCTCTTGAAGATGTCGATATAGTCCTTATTATAATCTCAAGGATTTTGACCCTAAAAAGCTTTGTACCTTCCAAAATACAAGGGAGCGTAAGACTAACATCTACTAAGACTACAATAATTGTATCTTAAATCTACTTTAGTACTACCATCATCTATTCATATTCCTCCATCAACAATATATCCCTAACAATAGCAACTAGGGACCCATTGCTCCTCCAGATTCAAACTTAAAGACCTATATAATATTTTTTCCTAATCATAGACAAAACAATGTTACATAATTTGGCTTGATGAAAATTTTAATCTACCAAGACATGAATCTTCAACTTTAATTGAGAATAAAGGGACAAATAAATATGTTGAGTTTGCTTGAACTTGTTAAACATGAACATGTGTAAATGATTGAAAACCAAAATATAGTGGATAGATAATCTCTTCAATTCAAACAACTCTTGACTCAAGTAGTACTTATAACTTGATAGAGGATATAAAAAAATGATTTACACAAATCTCATTCACAACCTCTTAAGAATCCCCCCGTTGAGTAGAACTCTTGGAAGCACTTGAGTTAAAATATATGAATCATATAAACCTTCTTCTAGATGAATAAGTGAATTTCACATGCTTATCACTAAATTTGAAATTGTAAGATCCGAGATTATTCTTTGAGTTCAAGAAAATTCCTCAAGGGTCCAAAATTACTAGAAGAGGAGACCCCACTATGCGTTTAGAAGTTTGGATTTTTGATACATGCATTAAGATAGCTCTAGTTGATGAAAGAGGTAGTGAAAAATATTCCTTTATCCCTTCTCAAACAATGGAATATGGTGAGGAAAATATCATGTCTTAAATAGGGAAATGCTCAAAGAACATGACAAATTTAAATATACAATGATGGGAAAGATCACCCTTCCACTTTCTTTGGGACCTAAGATTATTTCCACCTTGTTACATGTTATATATCAAGTTAATAAGAACATTGTTTATAACATGCTGCTAGGAAGGCCTTGGATCCACAAGATGAATGGTGTTCCTTTTATCTTATTTCAAGTGGTGAATTCCCTACATTTAGGAAAAGTCTATGTTTGTAAGGGAGGCCCTTGTTGCCCCAATGAGGTTGTTCAACCCAATCATTGATTGTACCCAAAAATGAATGTGAGATGCTAAAGGAATATATGGTCAGTACTATCTTTGCACCGACCTAAGGCCTGCCTTCGAAAGCCAACCATATTGGCCTTACATCCCAAGGGTGAATAGGTTAGTACCAACCCATCATCCCATTTGCCCTTGGTACCAGGGGGTGGGAGATAGGCGAGGCCCTTGGGATCATCCCATTCGCCCTTGGGACCACCCTGTAGGGCTATTAATGTCAAAAGTGACACAGGTGGGCCCCCACTATATCCTCCCACCTAAAAATGAATGTGAGATGCTAAAGGAATATATGGTTAGTACCAGAAAATATATGGTCTATACTTGAAAATGAATGTGAGATGCTAAAGGAATATATGGTTAGTACGAACTTTGCATTGACTTGAGGCCTGCCTTCGGCAACCGACCATATTGGCCTTAGGTCCCGAAGGGCAGGTCGGTCCCAAGGGTGAATAGGTCAGTCCCAAGGGCGAATAGGTAAATACCAACCCCACCATCACATTCACCCTTGGTACTGGGGGGTGGAATATTTTCCCTTTCTATCAGGGGATTGGAGATAGGTGAGGCCCTTAGGACCGTCCCATTCACCCTTGGGACCACCCTGTAGGGCTATTATTGTCAAAAGTGACCTATGTGGGCCCCCACTATATCCTCCTACCCACCCAACTCCCCCTTAAAATAGTAGGGCCCTAAACCCATGGAAACTTAGCAACCTGCTAGAATAAGGAAGCTTTGCTATTCTATTAGGAGATGAGCAGGTAATCGGGATACTTGACTAGTAGGGCGGATCAACTAAACTCGGATAGGGTATACTCTTTTATTGCCTAGGTCGGGTGGGCCAACCAACCTTCCTAAGGCTGCTCTCCCTCATTCCTCCCCCCTTTCTTGAGTGGTACATGCAAGTGAGGGATCAAATGTTGGCTACTTTGTACCAGCTGGTTGGGGTGATCCATACCAACTACAATTCCCACCCAACCTACAAATCTACATGCTAGGGTTGGCTCCGGTGGAAAGGAGAAGAATCCCACCTCTCACTAAAGAAGTATAGAGCACCTCATTCCCATCCTTGTTTCCAAGCCAACTACTCCTAGTTCAATCCCACTACTTTTGTTGGCCAATAATATGAAAGAAGGGGTCGAATAGATTGCCTAAAGAAACTACAGGGCGGAACAGGAGGGGACACAGATGAATCACTGGGTGGGGTAGTTGGAAAGAATATGAGATCAACTACTCTTGGCTAGCCCCTAATATTCTATGGGCCTATTAGGGTGGGTAAATTTACCCCCCACAATCAATCTACCTCCACTATAATCTCCCTCTCACCCCGCCCACACACGAGATTGGTTCTCGGGTGGGGGGAATTAAGTTGAGATCGCCATAAGAAACATAGGACCATTTTCCGCCTATAGAATGGTAGGGATTCCCCATTTGGTCACTTACAGTCCTAAGCATGTTACGTATAGAATATGCAATGACACTTTCCAAACTATTGGCCTATTATTTCTTTAGGCGCCCTGGGAATTATAATTGGCCCCCTCCCCATTCCATAGTATAGTTCTGGATAAACTGCCCCTACTATTCTACGGAGTGATGATGAGTGTTTCCCTCACCTGAAATTATTTTAGACGAGTTTAGCAATTTCCCCTCCCACCTGGGATGATAAGCGTTGGGTGAGGAAGTTCCTTCAAATTTCATCTATTTCTTATAAGCTTTCCTACCTGCCGCTATTTGGATTAGATACGTAATATGACTAACTTAACTGAATTAATGGATGTTCGATGCTAGATTCATGTGGGTGAATGCATGCATTGGTACGACAGATTCTTGATGGTTTACTCTTCAAGGGTAGGAAAGAATCAGTTTAATGAGGGGTTGACCCCAGATAACTTAATCGGGTGGTCGAGCCCCTACTATTCGTTAGGGGTGGGTGTTAATGTGGATATATTTTAGATGGATGTATGTGGCAATTACTAAAGCGATAATGTTGTGACTACTCCTCCCATATTCAAGCTTTAGTTCTTCTCCTCTTCCTATCAGAGTGCTTCAAGGTTAATAATGGTGAAACAAACTTGGAATTCAATATGCAAAAATAATGGTTGAGGGAGGGATGTTACATATAGTACATATAGTACGTACTTTTTAAACCCGCTCTATCTTTCAATCCCATCCCTACTATATCTCCCCATCCATAGGAGATAGTTGTGTAACATGTCGAATTCTAGACCCTCACTAGAATGAACTAAAATTTCCTCCCTCCCAATCTAGGCCCCACGTTTATATCCTCCCACCCCCCTGGTGGGGTTGTAGACCTCATGGATGGTGTGGTCTTGTGGGTGGGAGGGAATGATAGGGGGAGGGCCCCTAAAATTTTATATCCCTACTATTCTAAGGGGGGGCTAAAGTTTAGATGAGTGCTGGCCTCTTATCGGAGATAGGTAAAATTAGGCCTGGAACTACCTGAGAAATCTATATCCGGGTGGGAGGGGATTTTAATTGTGAGGGGAATTATAGTTTCCCTCCCAAGGTAGACCCCACCTACTATTTGCAAAGTAACCCAACCCATTTTTCTCAGCCCTTTGGGATCAACCTGTTGATGGTTAAAATGACACAAACAACATTAAAACAAAATATTTCTACTCTATTTCTCCTGAAAAAGAAAGACTACATGTAGTGGCCTAACTCCTAAGGTCCTGGTAGTTGGTTCTCAACTGTCTGATGTCACTCAATTGGTTCATGCAACTGTAATATTCAAGGGGCCTGTGCTGGTAACAAAGGATTCAAGCTATGACTCTCTTTATCAAAATAGTTCTTGTAAATCAATGGGTTTTAAATAAAAGAAAAAGATAGATCCAAGGGGTAAATCAGTAAGTATGAATTAAATTTATCTAATATCCAGACATATACTTTTAACAATTAATGTTTTCTTAACCGATCACAAAAACCATAGCATGACACAACCCACAGTATGACTGTACCATCGTATACATCTTAGGTGCTTAATTCAATTCCTCTATTCGCATATCACAAGTATTTCCAAGATTTCAAAACAACACACATTCATTCATCATCAAAACTATAGATCAACAGACTTCAATAACTTTAATTCAATGACAATTTAACAAGATAATCTTTAAACTTGGTTTCTTCTAATGACTTTCATCACATAAGAAACTATCATGCTTCAGCATAATCACTGGCATTCAGGTGGATTATAACTCGTTAACCTTATCAAACAACACAATTCAATGCAAACTCCATATTTCGTAAACCTGCAATTCTATTAATTGTAAAAAGATCTGGTACAATCTATCTCTGCAAAGCTCTATAAAATTCTATCTCCTAGCACTAGGTAAGCCAATCCAGTTCTCAATTAGCCGACCCTTACAATGTGATACCCATCTGGTATTTATAGATATACAAAAGAAATTCGAACTTCACTTCTATCTTAGGCTTTCCACCTTTTTAGGAGCAATCAACTTTCTTGGAAACTCAGATCAACTTTGATCTTGAGTTCTTACATTATGCATTCAGTTTGATCTAACAATAGAAGATAGAAATAGAAGAAAATAAGTCATGCGCCCTTAAGACTATCAGTGCTGCATGCATGCAACATGCAAGAAAGAAGAACATCATGCATGCAAGATTTTATGCATGTGAAGCTGGATCCATTATGAACTCATCATAACTAGTGAAGACTTGTTGTAGCATATCCATATCTGGCCCATCAATCTAGTCATCCTCAAATTTGATGCGATCCAACTCAACTGCAACAAACTCTTTCATACTTTTTACCTTGATCAATTCTTTCCCTGCAACTTTTATTTCTTCTTTGACTTCTACAAGCTGATCTATCACCAAGTCTCCTCCATCATCTTTCTCCTGCAAGCAAACCTCTAATTAGACCTTTAGATAAATCATCATAAAACATGCTTTTAAAACCTACCTGTTACACATACATCAGAGTCGGAACCAGACAGAAGCTCAAAACAATCTCTTTTACAAAACTGGCAGACTTGGAGCAAAAACCGATACAGGAAATTCACCTAATAACAAACGGGCTCAGAGTCGGAGTCAGGAAGGTTACAGGAACCGGGATCGGAACAAAAATCGGATTTGGTTTTCTTTGAATTTTACTTTTTCTCATATTCTATTTCCATTCCGCCTCCGCCTCCGATTTAGTCATTGTTACTTTGAAGAAAGACTTTCCATTATATGCGGAGCCGGACACGGGATGAAAATGGAATTTATAACCTTCGCAAACAAAATTCTTAAGTTCAAGATCAGTTCCGATCCCGCCTCTGCCAGTTATCATATACTTCAAGAAAAACCCCTTTTTTAAAACTCGGAATCGGAAACGAGATAGAAATGGAATTGATAACTTTTGTAAAACAAAACTCTTATGTCCATAATCCATTCCAATCCCGCCTCCACCTATGCTAATCATGACATCATCAAATTTATTCATTTTCAACATAACTGCATGATTTAGACCTAGGTCGCTATAAAATGGCAAAGGAGCTTTAAAAATACCATACTCATATGACCGTGGGGAATCAATGGCACTTTAGGGTATCATTTTTTTTAATCATTTAAAGTAATTGAAGAGACCAATGAAACCCTAATCTAACAAACCTAATAAAACTAGGGCACGGGTTTAAAACCCTGCCATTCTACCAAACGACGAAACCCTAATTTAAACAATAAATCTAATCTAACCTAACTCACTATAAAATCTCTAATCTACCTCACTGTAGATTCTTAATCTAACTCACTCCATTAAAAACCTTTAATCTAATCTAATCTACTACAAATCAGAAACGACACGATGCAATCATGATTAAGACGTGAAAGCGACAATGCCCAAAAATAGAAAGAAACGACACGATAAAACAAGACAACAAAGATAAAGCAAAACAAACAAGCCAAAACAAGAACTTGCTCATTCAATTACATCGATGATCATAAAATTGCTTTAAAACACAATGATTGAACACGCGAGCAGATATAAAGCAAAACACAACGAACACAACCGCAAATAAACAACGAACAACAAAGATAAAAGGCCTACCTCAAACACAAACAAAGCCATGCTAACTTTTTGAATCGATTCGCACACAATATCCCTTCTCTATCTTGATCAATTTGCTCAAACAAACTCTGCTATTGCCCTTCGCACTCTCAGACTTGTAATAATAACAATAATGATAGGCTTTAACCCTTAATAAAGGAAAATATGTGAATTTCTACCTACACCGGCAACCACCATTAATGCATTAAAATGCAGTAAAGGCGGAGTCAGAACTATAAGAGAACGAACACTGGTCTGCAGTGCAACTTCAGTCAAAAAGTCAACAACAAAAATTGGCGGGGGTGGAACTAAAATGGAATCGGGATCTTAAATTTATAAAATTTCCAAACCTCATTCCCATTCCGGCTCCGTGTCCGACAAATAAAAACAAAACAAAAACAAATACAAAAAGTTAAGTAAAAGACCAACCTAACAAAACACAAAAATTGAGACAAAGCAAAAAATAAAAAGTAGCGGAGGCGGGATTGGAATTGAATTTGATTTTGCAAATTTTGATAACAAACATCCCAATTCCCACTCCGGCTCCACTTTCGCCAAAGACCAAAAACAAAGGCAAAGAAAAGGCTGTCGGGATAGAACCAAAAACAAGCCTCAAAAGAACTTTCAGAACCCGATTCAGCTCCGGTTCCGACTCCGATAGAGAAACCAAAGAAAAACAAAGTATTGGAAAAACTAGATTCCAAACTTTGTTTCAAAAACAACTAAGTACAAAAAACACAAAGGGGGACCCATTTTGACCAAGGCAAAAGATGGGGTGGTTATGCAAGGCATAACACAACCTAAGGCGAATAGGTCAATGGGGTCCACCTTAGGTCAGTCCCAAAGGGCCAGTCGGTGAAATTTGATTCCCTCCTACTCGAATGAATAAGGTTTCACCTAAATTCTGACCATATATGCCTTACCCACTGACCATATTGGCCCAAACCCACTAGTAATTAATCAACCTGCTAGGATAAGGTGGGTCAGGAATTATAGTCGATATATTATTATTGTGGGAGGATATAGGAGGCCTACCTTAGGTGGGGTCTATAAATATTAGTGGGGTCTACCATTATGGGGGGATTTCAACAATAGGCTCGCTACTTCTCATGGAAAAGAATCCATGGGGCCCCAAGTCTTTATTCCTCGATCGAAGGCTTTACATTAATGAGCGAATACATGCTTCACTATCTCCCCCCACCTTAAGGAAAATAGGTTGGTGGGGTCTAGAAGACCCCACCAAAGGCCTCAACCCCATCGACCATAAGGCGAATAGGTCGGTCCTGAAGGGTTGGTCGATAGGGTTGACATACCCCACCAATCGAGGCTCTACCACCACCTAGGCTCCGCCACCAACCTATTTGCCTCAGGTTAGTTGTGTAAGCCCCAACCCCACCAACCATGCCCTTCGAGATCGAGGTTGGGAGGATATAGATACGTCTTAGGTTGATACAACTTTGATACTGACCTGGGTAACCCACTGACTCCCCTCTTTTCCAAACATATCCTCTCCTCTCCACCCTAGTACCGGGCATAGCTGGAAACATCAAGCATCCTCAATTCAAGCTTTTAGTTAAAAGGTTTTCATGGTATATTTCCCTTGGTTTCAATGAGTCGTGATGATCAAAATGGAATAGAGTATCTGGAAAGATCTATCTCTATTTCAGTTTGTCTTTATCGATGATTGGTCAAGCCCAGGCTTCCCAACATAACCACTCCTTCCTGTATGTTTGGTCATTGATTGTTGTTCCCCCTCAGCTCTTTCAAATGTAGAATCCGGCCGAGTTACTTTTTACCTTCATCATCTTGATAAATATGCCCCCCGGGAACCTAGTTGATTTGGGTGGGTGGGAAACTATAGTTCCGGCTAGCCAATTTGGTTTGGGTGGGAAACTATAGTTTGCCTGTCCCCTTTTGTCCAACTAGAATTAAAAACTATAACTCGCCCCACTCAAACTATAGTTTCGGGGATTATAGTTCCCACCAAAGTAACCCATCCCCACTAACCATACTCAACTTTGGTCGGTCCTAAGGATGAACATGGGTGGTCCCAACCCCACTGAACAAAGGTGAGTATGGTCAGTGGGTTACTTTGGTACCAACCATATATTTCTTTGGTGTTGGGGGGTGGGAGGATATAGAGATTGAGAGTGGACACCATTTTTTTCCCTTTGGGACCTAAGGCCAATATGGTTGGTTTTTGAAGGCAGGCCTCAGGTCAGTGGGTGCCCTGCGGAACCTAAGGCCAATATGGTTGGCTATCGAAGGTGGGCCTCAAGTCGGTATAGTTGCCTTAGGTCAGTCCCGAAGCGCTGGTGGAGTTGGGGGCCTAGGGTGGGAGGATATTAAGGTTGGGTGGGTGGTTCAGTTTGTCAATCATTGACCCCACATCTAGGCCGAAGAATTCCTTCTTTTATCAAGATCCCTGGAATTGGAATTCCATTCACGAGCTTGGGGTTCACCATCCCTAGGTTTGCGCTATGGATCAATGTATGTGGGTGGGTTCGGGCAGAGTAACAACTATAGCTAAGGGGTAGGATGGCTAGCAATCATCTGGTCAAGGGTTCCTACCTACAAAATTCCTTTATATCACTCCACATATCCGATCTATCATTCCACCAAACCCGATCTTCTTTAGGAAATGCCTTAAATAAATGAGGCTATAGTTGACCCAACAACTGAAATCAATATCCTACTTTCACAACTTCTTTTCCCTCAAATGGTAGTGAGGGACACACCTCTCTTGAATGGTTGGGGGAGAAAGACCAATGACCCTTACTAATGGGATGTAGCCCAATCGGGCATGACCCTTACAATGGTTCTTTACCACTATCTCCTCCCACCCACCCCTGTAGGGGAGAGGGGTTGGGTTGGAATAAATCGGGTCTTATCGAGTTTTGTTTGATAGCTGATTGGAATAGTCAATCGAGATCCCAAATTGTTAATAGGTACATAAGAGAATCAAGAAAGGGAAGAGTGGAAGGTATTACTACCATTGCACTTGCCATGTTTTCACCCCCTTGCTTAGGTGGGAGGAAGGTAGAGATCATGTGTGAACCCCAAGATTTACTCTCGATGACTATGGCTCCCTACCCTATTTCAGCCATCCCATTGGTGTAGTTGTTGGGAGTTAGCTCGACGATCAATGGTAACTCCATGAAAAGAAGGTATGGGGAAGGGTAGAATTTTAAAAAGTGACCAGCCCTCTGTTATTTGATCAACTATTGAGAATGGAAACTAAGTGCGAAGAGTTTGATCCATGTCCTTGGTGGCATCCAAACATGAGAATAAAGTCATTTCCTTGAAATCATGTAGTTTCCACCAGGTTTTGCCATTGACCCATTCACCTTAGGCTAGTGGGGTTGGGACTGACCATATATGCTTTAGCCACCAACCGTATTGGCCTTAGGGTGGGGAGCATAATGGTCAAGTCAACTTCGTTTCCTCGAACTAATAGATTGTTACCAATTTTTCCAGGGAGTAGGATTGGAACCAAGAAAAATCATGTGTTCAACCATCCCCACCATCAATTCTAACCTTTTATTGAAGGATGGATGGCCGAACCCCTTCTTAGCGCAATGAAATTATCCTTACTTTTGAACCTCTTCTATCTGATAGTTGTAGGGTGGACTAATGGATCCAACACCACCCCTTTCCTTCTCACTGCATTTGTAGCTCTTGTTTAGTTGGAGCTAAGGTAGAGTGGTGGATACTCAATTGGTTCTTACCTCATTCATTCGAAGGAGCAACCTACCCCTCCAATGTCCAAACAATGCCATAATGGGGTCATCTAGTCCATCAGATCAAATTAGGGGTATCGATCCCTTCATGTCCCCCTCTCATCTATCTCCCCAAGAAAAATACCCTATTCTAATGGCTACTTTATTCCCACCAGGGTGGGTGGGGGGTAATAGGGTTGGCCGATCAGGAGCACTAAGATCATTTCTCCATCTGACCCCTTATTCCATAGCTAAGGCATTTGGTCCATCCCCACCTAGGAACCCTTTGATTCCCACCCACTCACCCAATTGACCAAGGCATCCTAACCACCTGAGGCCCCAACCTCACCACCCAAAGGCAAGTATGGTCGATTGGCTACTTTGGTTGGTGGGGTCCGCTACATCTCTATATCCTTCCACCCAAGGCCAATAGGTCGGTGGGGTTTGTGGTGGGTGTAGCCTTGGTGGGGATGGGAAGAGTAATATAGATTTGGATCTTCCATCTCACGTGAAATTTGAAAGTGGTATGCCAATCAGTCCCACTTTTCGCCTCTGAGTGAGTAGTTTTCACTCCTGCTATCGCCTATTCCTGTTATGGTTCCTCTCCCTATCAATCACCACCTATTCCTTCGTCTATCCACCGATGGGGAATGATTTGAACTAAGAAGGTGTTACTCGACTCTCTCCTTCATAGGTTGGGGAAAAAAAAGAAGGATATAGGTGGGGAGACATCCAACCAACCCCACCATCCTATTTGCGAACAAACCCACGAAAGGCTCCAACCCCATCAATTGAGGCTCACCACCGCCCATATATTCCTACAACCCCACCAACCTAAGGTGTATCTATATCCTCCTACCCAAGGCATATCTTAGCTATTCTTCCATGAATATAATATACCGACTATAATTCCTGACCCAAGGTGAATTGGTCGATGGGGTGAGAAAGTATTCTAGCAGGTGAATTAATTTATTAATTAATTATCGATGTGTTTGGTGGTAGTGAAGCGCAGGTGGGCGAAGCCCTAGTTGGTCCCAACCCCTTTTTTGCTGCCCTTTGGTACCTAAGGTGAATGGGTTGGTGGGGTGAGATGGGACCTAAGGGAAATATGGTCTGTTGCCGACGGTAGGCCTCAAGTCGATAGGGTTTGCCTCAAGGTGGTTGCGAAGTTCTAGCGAATATGGTCAGTGGGGAAAGCCCTAGGTGGGGGGCCTAAGGTGAGATTTAATAGTTGGGTGGGGGGATAAAGTTCCCCAAGAATAGAAGGGACGGGGGTTTTGGGAAAACCCCTAGGAGGAAATAGTCAAAAGGAAGAAAGAAAGTTTGAAATCTTCCACCACCTTCTTCTAATTTAAAGAACCAATGCACAACCTTCCTTCTCTTTTCAACCAACCCACCTAAGCTAGAAACTATCTCTCAATTCTGATGGACATCCCATCATTGATCATATTACATATATAATCTACAAAGAATTGTTGTTCCATCGATCATTCCTAAGGAATAAGAAGCTAGTTGGATCCTTCAAACCCTGAAGAGTCCATGGATCCACTTGAATTGTGAGGCATTCAAAGGACTCCCTAGAGGAATGCTTTAAATAATAGTGTCAGAGGGCCACATTATCTAGATTCTGCTTCCTTGTGGAGATGGTAGGGCCTTCTCACGGTTGGCTCAGTGCAAAGAGAATGGAGAAAAAATCCAATAAAGGGGGTGGGGCACTAATAAATAAGGTGGGTTCACTTCATCACTAGAGGATTTATGTTGTTTTTTTCTATGTAAATAGATGGGGACTAATGGGGATTCCCTCTCGCCCATAGCCAAGTTTTATGACATGGATCACCGACCGCCTAAGCATATCATCTATGATCTAGGTTCGGTGATGGATTAGGTTTCAATCTGCCTAGTGAGGATGAAGAGTCCTGGTAGTGGTCCTCACTATACTCTCATTAAACTGTGACTACTCTGGGTGGGTGAGAATCATAGTTCCCTAGAATTCTCGTAGTCAGGTGAGGCTTGTCTTACGATCTCTCATTGTCCAACCAACAAGAAGCATTATTTTCCACTATGAGAAGTGGGAGGAATTATAGCTGATTGAGCATTCATCTTTGGGAGTAGGAGGTTGCTTGCACTAGGGATGTTAAGAGCCTGAGGGTTTTGTTAACCCCCAAGGAAAGCGCCTTTTGAGATGCCCCTTCTTCTCTATCTATGATAATGAACTAACCACACTGACTTGATTCAAGATACCACCAGAGAGATGCCATCCATAATTGAGATGCTTTAAAACTTTGAGTTCTTCACCGAGAGTGCCACTACAAAGATGTTGAACCACATCAAAGATTTTGCATGTTCAATCACTTGATAAATTCAGCTCCCCTTTGACACTATTATTGATTAATCATTTCATCATGCGGTTGAGCGAGTTCATAACTATATCCTCCTAAGTTCCCACCCAACTATCTATTGGGTGGGGGGGAATTCTAGTTGCCCCTGGTGGGGGAAATAATTCATTTCACCAACTTCATCATCAAACATTGAATCGTAAGAAAATTAGTTCGCCATTAATTTCTCTATCTATGTTAACTCGAGTAGTCTTCTCAAGTTTGGGCAACCGATATTGGTTGGCCATCCATTCATTCATTGCTTGAAAGTTGATGAGTTCTCAAGACCCCACCATCTAGGGCACCAACCCCACTGACCAAGACATCTTCCTCCACCTCTAAGGTATATAGGGTGATGCAAAGTGTACCTATATCCTCCCACCCAAGGCCAATAGGTCGGTGGGGTTTGTAGTGGGTGAAGCCCCAGTCAGTGGGGTCGACCTTGGGTGGGAGGAGATAGTTTCTCTCTCCTGAGTGATAATTATTAGATACAACATAATATCAGTTGAGTGCTTCAATGACAGACACCACAACAACCTCATAGAATAGTAGGGGCCTCCCACCCAAGGAAAAAAGTTCAATCGATTTGAAGTAGAAGCTAGTTGCTACCTTGCTTACCAAGACGAGCCTGTGAAAGCCCCTCTCTTAATAGTTGGCGAAGGAAGAAATGAAACCAAAAATTCAAAGTAACTAACAATAATAATGATGGGAAGGATCATTATTCCCTCCCAACGTGAATCCCACCACCCTGTAGAGGTGGACCCCACCGCCCTAGGCCAAACCTCGTCAGCCCCCCCGGGAGGTAGATTATATTTGTGGGAGGATATAGAGATGGAGAGTGAACCCCACCGATCGAGGCTCCTAACCACCTAGCTATGCTATCGACCATATATTCCTCACCCCACTGACTAGATTTACCTTAGGTGGAAAAGTGTCGATTCATTGGTGGGCGAAGCCCTGATGGGATTGGGGCCTTTGGTTGGTGGGGTCGAGGCCTTAGATGGTGGGGCTAGGGTCGTTATGGGTGGTGGGGTCTTGGAATTTCAAAGGGCTTTGAATAAGTAATTGGTTTAGGGACTTTTGCATTTGCAGAAAGGTGGACTGAAGCTTCATCATAAAGTGTACTATGTTCCTCCCACCCTCTGACCATGAGTGATCCCTTGTTGCTAGGGCTAGCTCGAGTAAGTGGGTTATAAAATGGATGGGAGGGGAACCAAATGGAGGGAAGGCCCGTCATTATTTATTAGTTGAATTGAACCTAAGGTGAATATGGTTAGTGGGGTAATCAAGAACATATTTTTGTGCACACTTTTATTTCCCTTTGAACAAGAGCTTAAAGTCCTAGTGGGTGTTTCCCAATATTTCATAGGTATTGATCATGCATTATAGTAGTAATATTATTGTCATGATTTATACATGGGTTTTATCCTCAAGGGTCTTTAAATCGATCGAATTGTGAATAGGGAGAGGAGACACAAATATGAGCTATGGAAAGCATCTTCCTCATTCCCACTATTCAAGATATAAAGGCAAAACTATAGTTCCTGTATTGAGGCCTCATTTTCCACTTTTTTGTCGATAAATGGATATCCCCCATGCAGAGAGTTAGACAATTTACTATTTATTGGAGCCTATACCCATCCACCCATAGATTCACAAATGGGACAAGTATGTCACAGTCAGAGCAATCCACCAGTGCTTCACTTCTCCCTCTTGGTTGAGTACCTAAAGGAAGGTCCTCTATTCATCCATTCAGGTATGATTCCTCCCACCCTAGCATTCAGGAAGAATAGGGTGGGTGGCCTGATCCCTAACCAGAAAGTATTTTTCTCATGAGGACATAGGCTAGGCTTGGAAACAACCTAAGGCTCTATAATTCCCCCACCCATCCCTTACCTGAAAATTCTAAAGCACCTCTAGTATGCAAGTCTCTAAGTAGGTTCAGATATAGAAGTACCTAAAGGTCATCCTCAAACCCCCTCCTAGACAAATATTTTCTCCCGAAGAATACATCTATTCATAGTTGAATCATGGAAAGCCCTGACAGATGGTTCCATTCTTTGGGAGGAGATGGAGAGTACCCTAACTAGGTGGGTTTGGAGATATCACCTCATGATCAAGATTGAATGGAATATTCTCATCTTGATGGCAACCTTAATTTGGAATTCAATATCTACCACCAGTGATCAAACTATTGTCTCCCACCCAACTATAGCCAAGCGTGGGGAACTATAGGGTCCCTGGTGCTCTACCATTTATGAAATCCATAACCTCTCTACTGAAATAGACTTCAATTCTATCTCCCCCCACCCACCAACTATAATTCATTGGGGCTAGACCCTCGCCTAGATAAATGGCGCTGAACCCCTGCTTGTGAACTATAGTTCTGATAATTCTAGTTATGTTGGGTGGGAAGAAGAAAAAACTAGCCATAGAATAGTAGGGGCCAAGTGTTCTAGAAAAAGGAAAGATAAAGTTGAGATCCTTAAAGTTCGAAAGTTTGACCTCTCACCATTAGCCACAAGTCATTCTCTCCCTCACCACATTGATCAAGAAAAATTATATCGGCGAGATCATCTACTGGATTATGGATAGAGAGGTTCCATCGAATGCTTAATGATCCTCATAGTGACACTCAACACATAATGAGAACAAAGATGAAGGGAGACCCTAGAATAGAACTGGCAGAAACCACCTATACCATTGAGCAAGTGCTGGCTCGACATGATCCACTCGAGTTTTGTAATGATAGATCTCAACAAAAGCCCACCTTTAGGCTATAGTTCCACTCTCCCCTATCTCGCTCATCGCAAATTCCCCTAGAATCCTCTACTCAATGGCTATATCTGGAAGAAAGTTCAAACCTGGGAGGGAGCTCCATGGATCTCTGATCGAGCTTTACAAGTTCACTCGAATCTAAGGAGAGCACAATGAATCTAAACCAATGATCTAATCACATTTCCCCCATCTATCTCCTCCCACCCACCTGAATATAGTTGGGCTATTGGGGTGGGAGGGCCCCTCCCCCTATAATTTCCCAGAGATTGGCAGTTTCTAAAAGAAATCCTCCTAAGTCCTTGATTGAAGTGGGCAACTAGGTCAATCCTCTATAATTACCCCCACCCAAAAGACCCCACCACCCAGGGCTTCACCCACTGATGAACCGACACTTCAACACCATTGAACCAGTGCTTCACCATTGTTGAACTAGCTATGCCAACTCTATAGCCTCCCACAATAATAATCTACCGACTATAATTCTTGACCCACTCACCCAATAGTGAGGCTTAGGTGGTGGTGGAGCTTAGTCGATGGGGTCCAACTCCAACCTCACCATTCTAGGTCCCAACCCCACTACCCATGCTCTCCTTTGGTTGGTGGGGTCCTCTTTAGATAGTAGCGTCGACCTTGGATTTCAGGACTTGATGAATCCCCATACCCGGTTATTATCAAAGGCCCCATAGGTTGGCTCTTGTGGTCGATGCTGCACTGCATTTACCGATACACCTAACTATATCCTCCCACCCACCACTATAATCCCCACCCTAAGGCCCAACTCTATAGCCTCCCACCCCTCAGTGGGGTTGTAGACCCCACGGGCGCCCTAGCCCCACCGACTGAGCTTCGCTCCTGACCATATATTCCTTACTCTATATTTTGACCATGCCCTTTGAGATTGGGCTCCCCTGCTTGGAAGTAGATTATATTTATGGGAGGATATAGATATGCCTCATGTCGATACAAATTTTCTACTGACCAGCCCTGCTTCTGGACTTACCTTCTAGGACTGACCTATTCACCTTTGGGTCGGTGGAGTTATAGGTGAATAGGTTGATCCCAAAGCGCATGGTCAGTATAGCTTTGCTACTAACCATAAGGAATATAGGTTAGGATAGCTTTGCTATCGACCAAAGGTGAGTATGGTCAGGACAGCTTCACTACCAACCAAAGGAGAGTATGGTTGAGAAAAATTCACTACCGACCCAAGGCAAGTATGGTTGGGACAACTTTGCTACCAACCAAAGATGAGTATGGTCAATCCTTAAGGGCGGGTCAAGAAGCACATGGCCAGTGGTGTCTGCAAATCTTTCGGTCCCAAAGTAACCCATCGACCAAAGGCGGGTATGGTTGGTGGGGTTGGGGCCTTTGGTCGGTACCTTTGGTGGGTATGGTCGGTACCAACCCCACCACCCTAGGCAAATATGATCGATACCAAAGGCGGGTATGGTCGATGTGGTTGGGACCACCCATGTTCTCCCTTGGGACTAACCATATATTCCTTTGCGGGCCTCCTATATCCTCCCACAAATATAATCTACTTACTATAATTCTTGACCCACTCGCCTGGTGTGGTTGGGGCCTTGGATGGTGGGGTCAGGTCTGCTATAGGTGGGGGCCTTCCCAATCTAGCATGAATCATTTTATCAATGATCATCAACACCCATCTTTCATATATTATAGATGTGATACAATGATTGTACTATTATTCTCTACGTAACATGATTGGTTGGATTGATCGAATGCAACAACCCATTGTATTCATAGATAGGCGAGGTCAGCGACCGCCAGCCTTAAATTTGAACCAAATAAAATATTTCTTTCCTCCCAGGTTTAATTAGCTTGCTAGAATAGGAGAATTAATTTTATTGCTAGAATAAGCAATAACGATGTCATTGTTTCTCTCCCATATAGGGGTGTAACAATCTCCTCCATCCACCCCTAGGGAACTATAGTTCATATTACATATTTAGAAAAAAATTGTATCATAAACAAGGATGGATGATTTCTCGCTGAAAAACTATTTTGTTTGCCAGGTCTTTCTCAAACTTTTCTGCTCATTGACTCAACCATGCAAGGGTGTGGGAAGGTTCTTGCTCATTGGCTAGGGGAAATAGTAACTATCCCTCAGAAGAACAACTTTCCTTCCTTTTTTGAACTCTTGTTCACCTTCCTTCCTTTCGGCCAATCAATTTAGAGTTAACTTACATCCATCCATGGGTAGGAGCCCCAAAAATAGGAGGATAGTCCTTCATTCACTCCTACCTTTCTCAACTCAACTTTCTATTCGGTCACAGTCAGTCTTTCTCATAGAAAAAAGGGAATATATATTCTATTGTTTAGCTATCCTAACTGGCCTAACTTCCTCCACCGAGCACTCAATCCTACCTTCATTAAATGAAGGTAGGAGGCCTCTAGGTAGGATAATTAATGTTTTACCTAGGATGACTTCTCTAGCATAGTATTACTGGCCTACCTACTCAATGAAGGTTAGTCTCAGTCTGTAGTTAAGGTAGTTGGCCATCCTTCACACCCAGTTAGCATCTAACATTCTTTCTTTCCTGTCCTACCTTTCCCATGAACACCAAATCTCTCTATTTCCTATCCTAATAGCAATGCTAAAAGATGTCTAAGAAACGTCCTTCCTTTCTTTCCTGTCGAAGAGGCAGATATTCATGTTTCCCACTTAGTTTCATTAGGGTCCAGAGAATTTGGATTGGCCTAACCATGGGCTCCTACTTTTTTTCAAGCCTTCATTCACCCTCCCTCGATAGTAGAAATGTTATCTCCTTCTAAACTCAATATGGAAGTGGAAGGCAACTGTCTCATCAAAGCGTATGATAATTGGAAGGCAAGCACCTATCTATTCTCTATATGCTGCTCTGAGAACTCTAGTTAGTTATGGGCATGGGCTTCATCGGAAGGGAGTTTCATAGTTTAGGAAAGATAGGAAGGAATGTCGATCAATTCATCGATCTAGAATTCGATTAGTTGTTTCGAGGGTGAAGGATGGAACACACTGGAGGTTAAGGATCCTTTCCACACTAGAGGTGAAGGATGGGATGGATAGGATTTGTTTCTCAATAGGGAGTTGAGGATGGATAATAAGGATCTTTCCTCCCACTAGATGGAATTACCACTACCCTTATTGTTCAACCATTGGCGCCTATTCTTAATGAGGAGCCTACCTACTTAATGATTGGCCTACCTACTTAATGATTGGACTACCTCCACCCTTTACATCCCTTGTCTAGCTCCAACTCAAATGGAACAATAAGTATTTACCCCAGATGGAGGAATTGACTAGCGAGTTAATCTCCCTTGACCTCCTAATCAATGAAGGACTACTCGAGGACTCCACACTATGCTAGACCCTAGGTTAGGATTTTCTACCCTCTTCGGGTAGTTCATTCTTGTCGGTGCCCATAGAGACAACAAATTGATTTTTGAATCTTGCCTACGCTTCGCGACCTAAGGCCAATATGGTCGATTACTGAAGGTAGAACTTAGGTTGGATGAAAGAAACTTTGGATGGTCGAATGGAGGGAGCACCCCTGCATGCATGGGTGAAGGACGGATGGAAGTTTAGGATGTTTAGTTATGTCTGATTCAAGATGTCTAGCTCCAAAAAGAATGAAGTTCGTTCAATGGAAAGCAATTCAGATGCAACCTCACCGACGACAACTAGAATAAGGGAGGGCATTACCGTTGGGAGCTCCTATCGATGGGTGAAAATGAATGACTACCTATGGATATTGGGTTGGAGATGTGGATATTGATTTTCTGGAGAATCGATTATAACTTCCCCTCCCGGAAGTAAGCATTTGGTTAGATAGGTAATTCAAAAGCTAGACTACCTATCCTAATCTCGTTGGTTAATCAAGTTGGCTCTCCAAAAGAAGAGTAGTTGTTCACTCTCCTCTTCTTGCCTCCCACCTATGGTTTAGTAATAGTTCTCTTTGTTATCTCAACAATAGAGAAGTTCATTGGATTGGGAAATAAAGAATGTTAGGTGATTGTCTCACTTAGGGGTGTAGGTGAGTTAAGGGCCTCCTCCCCTCACCTTGGGTAGGGGGAAATAGAAGTAGATATCATTGGGCAATAGAAGTATTTTACCATCAAATAGATTAGGTAAGTAGCTTGAGGGCTAACTCAAGAAAGAAGAATTGGGTGCTCCACCTGTAGAATGAAACTAGGCTCTTCTCGATGATCCGATCTATCTGCTAGTCCCTCATTATAAAGGAAGTCTAAACTTGACTAATCTCTAGATGATCCTTCTTGCCTCAACAAAATAGGACTAATTTCTAACCGGGTAGCGAGAAAAGTACTCCATTGAGGTGACTGAGGTAGTAGATGACTAATAAGGAGGGCATTATCATTAGCTTATTAAATCGACAAGACAATTTTTTCCACGGTAGGAGGCAAGATAGTTTGTTCCATCCTAGTTTTATTATCTGATGGATGTAATCAACAAGATAGGACAAATAAACTCTCTTTTTTGTGGGCACCCTTAGCTCGGTCTAGCTCAGGTTACTTAATTAATTAGCCCACTACAATAAGCCAGAATAGTTTCCATCCTTCACCCCTTGTTCAATTTTTCTTTCTCCCAGCCAACCTACTGGTAGGGGATTGGGCAGTTCAACAACCAATGAATGAGAAATCAGCTCCCCCTTCCATAGTAGTTGTTCAACCAGTCCTTGCCATCTCACCCATAATAGGAGAAAGAAAGAAAGGTAGACCAAAAAAACTACATTAGGGACTTTCCATCACCCACGATTAGTAAGATAGCAGGTTGAAGAGGGGTCCCCAAGAATCTATCTATAGTTTGTAGTCGAGACATCCTCTCTTGCTAAAGGAAGGAAGTAGCTAATACAGGTACATGGATACTAGTGAAACTAGAAGGAATAACTAACCATTGGGTGCTAGCCCAAAAAACTATTATTTTCTTTGATTAGTTGACCTAGCGGACCGTGGGCTATCCTTCACCCCTAGGCAAGTTTCTCGCCCGAGACTAGAGCACACCCCCTCCAGTAGGAGTGTCCCCTCTTCAAGATGGTGCGTGATGTCCAAAGGTAAGGTTAGGAGGTGGTGTTGGGTTTTCAGTAGTCCATCCATTAGGTAGATAAGTGAGGATGAGCTTCCATCCACAAGGATCTAATTTTTGGCCCCATCTACCCAACTCTGCTTCGAAACCAACCTGAGGTGAATACGTTGGTCTCGAAGCAGGGCTAGTTGGTCTCGGAGGGCGGGTTGAAAGAAAATAAGGATACAACATGACGGTCTCTCCCTTCTATAGTTTAGTCCCTCCTACAGTTTAGTAATTAAATTTGGGAGCAGGCTTAGCCCATGGTTCATGGGGAGGAAGGAATATAACTAGCTATAGTTTGACTAGTTATCGTAATGAAGGGAAGGACCTAAGCTAGTCAAGAGGTGGTTGAGGTCTAGGAAAATTAATGGATGGAAACTCATCTCAAAAGGATGGAAACTCATCTCAAAAGCATTTAGCCAGTTGCCTGCCAACTGGACATAAACAAAGTGATAGGGGTGTGCAACAAGAAATAAAATAAATACCCCTGCTAGTTGAACTACAATATTCCTCTACAACCAAACAATCAATCAATGGTGTGGGCCTTCTTACTATAGTCAATTATTCAACTAAACCTAACTTCCTATCAATATGGGTGAAGGCCCTAACTTCCTATCTAGATCTCAGAGAAATGGGGAGATCTCCTATCCTATTGCACCTAATCTTCCCTCAGGCTGGGGGTGTAGGTTGAGTATCCTCTTGAGCCTTCCATCCTTCCTGTTGACCGAACCTTCCTTTTGGAGCTAGACATCTTGAATTGGATTCACTTTTTCCCTTTAGAACCTAAGGCCAATATGGTTGATTGTCGAAGGCAGGCCTCAGGTCGGTCTTACTAACCCCATCGACCCATTTGCCTTAGGTCCCGAAGGATGGAAAAAATGGGGTTTGCCTTGGGTGGTGGGGTTGGTTGGGAGTAAGAAGTCCAACATCAGCGGCCCTCCTCTTCTTCAACCAGTTCCATCCAACATCAACAACCCTTCTATCCCCCCAAACCACCCCGAACAAAAGCAATGTTTAACTGCTCAACATCCCCAACTATTCCCCACCCACTCAAAGGGTCTAATGTTGAGTTGTGGGTGGGAGGAGATATATCCACCCAAGGGTGGGGAGGGAATCATAGTTGTGGGAGGAGATAGTTGTCAAAGATTGTATTTTTGTGGCGGTTATTCGAATGAGGGAGGAAAAGCCATAATAAAGGTCAATGTCTCATCCTATTCTTGTCATAGTGGCCCTTAAAACCAACCTGAGAACCGAACAATTGATTGAGGAATGATTGGGGAGAGATCTTGGAATATTTGGACTGAGAGGTCATGGGATGTTCGTGGTTGAGGATAATGGAAAAGAGGGCAAAACCTACCTTAGAAAAGATATCGATAATAGACATTCAACTATTCCCCCCTCTTCAATGAAGAGATATACCACCTCGATCCTAGAGAGACCTCACACTTCTTTCATCCACTATCTCACCCGCTCATCCGTCCCAAGGTGAGTAACTGAATGATCTAACCCTGCGTCATCTCACCAGGCCTATCTTTTTTGCCCCACCTTTCAATAGTTGATTTGATACTGTAGACACCTAAAAATGACTTAGACTTGCAAGCACTATTTTACCACCTTTCGTCATAGCATGATTATAACATTTTAATTATGTTTCTAACCCACATTCAACTATTAATTAAATAATTTATAATTATTTAATTAATTCATAATCTCTCATTCTTCATGATTATTAAATAAATAAATCTTATTTATTTATCTAATATGTCACTAATTATCAAAGTCTTCTTGCAATTAAATAAAATATTATTTATTTAATTAATCCCTATCATTAATGTCCTCCTGATTATTAAATGAATATATTTAAAATATATTTATTTAATGTGTCACTAATTCCTAAAATCCTCTTAATTAAATAGATTTGCTAATTTATTTAATTAATTAACTACTTCTTCTAAATTAAATAATTATTTGTAATTATTTAATTATTGTATGTGACACTTCTATATTTTTAAATAAAACAAAATCATGTAAAAATATCTCACATACTTAACTGATTCTTCATTTATTAATTAATTTCAAAATTCAATTACTTCTTATATCACAAAATCCCTATTTTGAATTAATTTAATTCAAAATGGAATTATTCTTCTACAAATCAAGTAATTTCTAAAATTACTGATTTTCTAAAATCTCATCCTCTTGTCTTCTGATTTTTACTAATTTCATCTCAACTGTCACATTCAGTCTTGATTTAATTCATTTAATTAAATCTTATTCGCACATGTGGGCATTTTGCCCTAACCCTAATTGAGAGTTGCCTTATTGAATCTTGACCTTTGATTCTAGGGCATTCCTCAATCTCTCATCTCGTCCATCCATTCAAGATTGCATTTTCTATAAAATGACAATCTTGATCTCATTTTCGAGATCGATCAATGAATGATTATTATCTCGCAATTGCATTTATCTTCATATCATCTTAGGCTTTTATTATTACTTGCACATTAGGATTGAATTCTAGTTTGCATATAGTTTATTTTATTAAATCCTTCAAAAGCTTTGTCAAGACTAGACATTTTAGAGTTTTTCTCACACAGAGGGCATCCTTTTATCATACCAAGGCTTGAGAAGGTACAATGAAAGTGAACCATGGAGGAGAGAAGATTGGGTGAGGCTATTCCAGTTTCATTCGTTTTTCCCTTATTTTCTAATGTATTTCATTGTTGATGTTTTTATTAACATGCAGGTATTACTAATCCTTTGTTGATCTTGCAGGAAAAATAATGTCATTACAGATACCAAATCCATTCCACCCAGGTGAGCAATCAAGGAGATAAGTTACCTGATCACCCTACCTTCCTTTCCTGCCTCTAATCCCTCTTCTGATATCTCCATCCTATTTTGTGACTTGATCGCCTCCCCACTTTGGAATAGTTCTCACTAGCGGATACCCCCACCTTAACATAAATCGATGCCAACAGTAGTCGGTGGGGGGTATCCACTCCTTGATCTGATTTCACCCAAATAAGAAGAAGTGGTTGATTCAGGCAGTGCACGTGTCCCTGCTACTGATTTCAAGATTGACTGAACATGTTAATAGAAGAAAGAAAAAACTTTGGTGAAATAGAAGCTTTCAAATAAAAACCACCTTAGAATAGTAGCCCCCCCCACCTTATTATAGCTTATAATAGCAAGCACATTAATTCATTGATTAATTACCCCATCTATCTCCTCCCAACTATAATCCACCCTACAGGGTGGGGGGGAATTATAGATGCCATATCCCCACCCCCAGGTTCGGTCTTAGCACCAAAATATATAAGGCTGCCAACTGAGTACACACTTTTTCTTGTAATTGGTTGGTTTGAGAATCAATAATGCTATAGCAAGCATTATCAATCCATCTTTCTCTCCCATGAATTTGACTTATCATGGAGTTGTTTCCAATATTTCTTGGAACCCCTCCCTTCTTAGATATGGGCGAGGCATCCCAGAGATATGGTAGGGAAAAAAGCGTAGAGATTGGTTGGGGGTACAAAGTAAGTTCCTTCTCGTTGGGCATTTAGAACAACACAGAACACAAATCCTTTTTGTCGTCATTGGGTTATAAAAGCATGAATAGGATAGGATAGGTATCTACCTGGTCTGAGAGGGATTTCTTTATTGATTATGGACTTTGTATGCACCCGACCAACATTCGAATGACATGGAAAAAATAGTAAGCTACACTAGTGCACATCAAAATCTCACTTTGCACTTTCATTCCTATCTAAGAGTTGCACTTAGTGCTAGTGGCCATTGCTATTGATAGGGGTTGTGGTTAGTCACTGTTACAAAGAATAGGGATATGTTGCATTCTTATGCAGTATCGGGTCACAACATGTGTAATTGATCACATTTGATTGGAGATAAAGTTGTTGGACCAATTGAGAATTTACATCATGTGAACTATAGAGGTCTCAAATATTCTCCAGTGGGTTTCATTCAGAGTTGTAACAGGCTATAATGACGTATATAAGAAAGACCATTTTGATATTTGTTCCACAATGGAAACACTGCTTGTAATTGATTTCAATAATGATGGCCACCACTTCAACTAGATCGATCTAAATCTAGGTGCATGAACTAGAAATGTTGTGTATGAGATGACCGGCTGGGTGCGCAAGCACGAAGATGAACTAGCTTGAAGAAGGAATCAAGTGGGTAAACTTTGTAATAAATTGGCTATTAAAAGCTTTGATCCCTTGCTCTAATGATTTGGTCTAGTTCCTAGACTATTTATTAGCTTTGATATGGAAAACACCCCTTGGGCGGTCTCGATTGATCTATTTGGATTCCAGTGAATGATGGTGCTTTCTCTGGTTCTGATGAACGAGGAAACTGTAGTGATTGGTTGGTTATTTTATGGGGTTGTTGTAATCCTCATCATTTAATTTATCAATCCAAGGCAATGTCCATGGCTGTATGTAAGAGAGAAAGTAGAAAACTTGCTTGACAGTCTATTCTACTTGCAGAAATAAATCCTATTTGCATGAAAGGGAACTAATCTAAGGAACACTTGCAAGAATTGAAAAGGCTAAACTACTTCACACTTTCTGAAAATGAAAATATTTCTTGAATTCAAATTTACTCTAAAAATTCTGGAAATACATTACTTGGAATGAAACTAGAAACTATCTTATTTCTTGCTTGAAATGAAACTAGAAACTATCCTATTTCCTCAGGCCAAAACAACTCTTTCTAATCCCCTCCCTTTCCTCAAATAATTACATTGTATTTATAGAATTCATATTCTATATCTATTGAACCAATCCACTAAGAATGTGGATCCAAGATCCTATTTTTGAGGGGTCATTTACAAAACTCTAAAAAATTGAAGTTGTTGTCCTCCATCACGCCACTTTTATCTCAGTCATTTTCTGTAACATGCTGCTCTTTCCCTGATGTCAATCATGCCAAATTCTCAAAAAAAAATTTATCCCTCAAAATCTACTTTCCAGATCATTTTGAATCTCCTTGAGAAACGAGGGAGATATTGCTATTTTACAAAGACTGTGTTTTTGACAATTTTTGGGCGCTTGATTTGTAGGAAGTCTTCAGTTATCCACATGAATGAAGGGATTTTTCTTCAGTTTATTCAACCAAATCATTGATCCTTAGCATTAATAACATGCTACAATCATAAAATAATATTTGAGTGATGTGGTAACTTGAGTTATCTTTGGTGGAAGGAGGCATGGAATTTAATAAGTGTGAGAGATCTTAAAACTCAACATGAAACAAATTATACTCATCCCATTAATTTAGGAATGACTGATGCTCCATGATTTTGCATGAATGTAGGAGTTTTTTGTGAGTCTTCTCTACCTTGTCATTATTTCTTCAAGGCCTTCTAGAGCTTTCAGGAGTTAACTGCTTCAAGTGTTTAGATCTCTTTGTTGCAAGTGTCTGTGAAACTTCTTCTTACCATGAGTTATTTAATAACTCATTTATCTGCATTATATCATCTTAAACACTTTGATGGCACTCTCAAATTTTGCAAATTTGAAGTGCCCATATTGTGAATTTTGCTTCTGCACATTTAGAGGTACCCTTGAAAAATCTGCCTGAATGACCTACTTTGAAGGGTCATATTTTGGAGCCTCTTGATTTTCAAGCCAAACCCCTTGATGCACCCACTCCTGTGACATATGTGAATGTGTGTGTCAGTTTTCAGCTTCCCATGATAATTTTTGATAGTGTTTTTAAAAGTGAAGCTGGAGCGTTTTGGCACTTTTCCGCTATTTGCAAACTTTCAGTTTTGCAAAGTAGCCTCCTGTTTGAGCTTGAATTTCACAAATGGATAATTGTCATGATGAAATGATCATTTATCCTCATTCTGTCCACATAAATGAACTCCCATGTCAGGTTTCAGAGCTTCATGAGTTGATTTTCTTTTTTTAACAGATCAAAACCAAATGCAATTTATTCAGTTTTGCACCTGCATTTTCTGGAACCTTTTCTGTAGCAAATGAAGGCTGCAATGATGCAGATGATAATGAAATTATTTTATCATCTATGGAATTTGAATATACAGTTGAAGATCATCCTAATTATGAGGTTCCATGTCCTTACGATGAGAACAATGATGTTGTAAATGGAAGTTTGCAGCCAACTAAAAATAATTCTTGTTTGGGTGATCAAGATGATTACAATTTTGTTTGCAGCCCTAGTGACTGTGAGTCCTTTCAAGAGAAGGAATCAGAGCTGATTTCTTCAAGTGAAGAGTGCTTCACTATTGTATGATGATGGATATGAATTGGGTGTTCCTTTCAAGAAGAAGTATGTAATCAACAGTATTATGATGCAATTGGTCATACTAATGTTACAAGTATTAAATGTAGCATTGATGCAAGCATTCATGATGAGACAAAGGAGCTTGCTGATTTGAGAAATGCTTCTGAGAATGTCAGTACATCAACTTCAAATGACTAGGTATGCAATAAGTTTCAGTCAGAGCAATAATTTGTGAGAAGTTGCAATGAAGAAACCATCGATGGTTTTCAGTTTGACATTGAAGAAGGTAGGCCTGCTGATTGTTGCAGCAGTATGAACAGAGAAGGAGATATGTATGCAAGAGGTTCATTGTATGAATCATTTCAAGTAGTTGATTATGAGGGGCATGCATATGTTGATAATGATAAACTAGGAACTCCGGTTTGGTTTGATGCTTTACCTTCTTCAACTTCTTTTGCTAAATTTGAAGTTTCCATTAAATGTTTGCATGAGGGTAGCATTGATGTAGTTGTACATGAAAATGGACATGTAGAGATAAATGCTAGTACAACTAATGATATTTTTTATGATGAGTTTGCACTTGAAGAATGTGATTGTGTCAATCACATGGATGGATATGAGGATCTTTTTTCTGGATCTGCAACTCACAGTTTTTCTCATGGACAATATGCTTTAGATTTTCATGTTGGAGCAGCAAGAGATAATTTTGAGTGTCATACTCTTTGCGATAGTGAATATGTTTTTGACACTCACTATGATGAGTTTGTTGCAAATGAAAGTTCTGATTCATACAAACTTATATTTGAAGCTTCTCTTTGTGGTAACATTACTAATGTTGACAATCTTGTCTATGAGCATGAAGTGGAGAACACTATTTGGGATGTTGATACATCTTCTGAGTGCTATGGTTTGAGTGTGGACAATGGGTATGTGGATGCTGATAAGTCTTGTTTTTAGAACATTGGGGCATGTAATAATATTATTGAGTGATGTGGTTGGGATAATGACAAAGTCACCTGTGATGCAATTCAATTGAAGGAGGTACAAATGTGTGAGTATTTTTTGTTTACCATGAAAGAGGATTGCACACTATTTTTAAGGCATGATACCTTTTCTAACCTTGATTAGTATCAGGCATATTATAGTGATATTTTCAAATTGGCTTCGGTGAAGTGTGATAAGACCTTATCTCCATGTGCTCTTGATCACTATTCTCAGAGGTTGCTGCTTGATATAAAATTAGAAAATGAAGGGATTGAAAATGATGTGGCATATTTCATTTGGTTGCCATGTGACATTGAGGCCAAACAGAGAGCAAGTTCACACTTGTATAAAGGCAGCGCGGTACTGATGTTTGCAAAGATGAAGTCACCCATGTTGATGTGGTGTGACAGATACAAACTGGGGTTAATGAAAATCAAATCTTTTTATAGATTGGTGTTTGAAAGAGGTAAGGATTGACTCCCCTTTTTCATTTGGTGACTTGGGGTCACCAAGTGAAGTTGAAAAATGGTTGAATAAAGGAGCAATTTGAGAGCACCCAATGGACTCAACTTTTGGTCTACTCTCTAGAGGTCTGGATTCTTGCTATTCCCACAGGGGGAATACATCCCCATTCGAATGGCACTCTAAAATTTTGAAAATTTGAAGTGCCCATATTGTGAATTTTGCTTATGCACATTTAGAGGTACCCCTAAAAAATCTGTCTGAATGACCTACTTTGAAGGGTCATATTTTGAAGCCTGTTGATTTTCAAGCCAAACCCCTTGATGGAAACACTCATGTGACATATGTGAACGTGTGTGTCAATTTTAAGATTCCCATGATAAGTTTTGATAGTATTTTGAAAAGTGAAGCTGGAGGGTTTTGGCACTTTTTTGCTATTTGCAAACTTTCCGTTTTACAAAGTAGCCTCCTGTTTGAGCTTGCATTTCACAAATGGATAATTGTCATGATGAAATGATCATTTCTCTTGATTCTCTCCACATAAATGAACTCCCATGTCAGGTTTCAGAGCTTCATGAGTTGATTTTCTTTTTTTAACAGATCAAAATCAAATGCAATTTATTCAGTTTTGCACCTGCATTTTCTGTAACCTTTCAAGGTGGTCAAGTTTGACACCTAATATCTTATGATGAACGATGATTCAAGCTAATACCTCTTGTAAACGTGCTCAATGATCCCAAATGAGCTTATGTTTCCATTGGCTGCCTCCTAGAAGGTGATTTGATATTTTTGCAAACTGGTAACTTGGTGAGCCTTGATGGTTCTAAACATGTGTAGTTGCAAAAATGTTTGATTGAGCAACTTTGTCGATTAATATCTTGCACCTTAGGATCTCTTTTTCAAACCGTTTGGTGCATTTCATTCTTGGATCAAACATGTGCATGTCTGCTCAGTTTCAAGGTTTCAAGATGAGTTCAAATGGGTTAATTAATCATTTTTTGATCACGACAAGGCCAAAAATGGTGTTCCGGAAAGTGTCAAAATTTGCAAATCTAAGGACAACCCATTTATTTTTTTGGTTTAAAATGTATACAAATCAATTTTCATAAAAAAAGAAGGTCATATGATACATATTTTAATGTATTTTGGGTGTAGTGAACACATCCTGGGGGCCAATTTACAAAGGAGGTACTTGAATTTTAAGGGCTGGGAAAAATTTGAGAAAATGGGTTTTCTCTAAATAATTGATTATGATCCTACAAAAATTTTCATGGCTCTAGGTTCCCAGTTTTCCCGCAATAAATTTCTTCAAATGACCCGCAACTGTAATTAAAAGTCACAATTTTTCTAAAGTTTCAAATGTTAATATTTAAAATATTTTGAATATTTTAAATATTCTGCAAGGATAAATGAGCTATTTGGGGAAAATATAAAATGAATTTCAAATGTTTTTGGGCCAAAGCAAGTTTAATTCTTGCTTCTGATTGGTCGAAAGGTGGCTTTCACGACTTTCATGGCTGCATTGCAAAACTCATCTCCTGTGGCCATTTCTGGATTAAAAAAGGCAAAAGAAATCAACAATACAATGTTTCTAGTGTGAGCGCTTGCAATAAAAACATTTCAAATTTTTGTTTGAATAAATGCTCTTTTAGCATTGCCCATAAATAGAAGCATCTCACCAACCTCGCAGGTGTGAGGATGACGCCAATATTTTTGCTGCGAGATGTGCGGGAAAAGGAGATTGCCCGATTAAATTTTAATTCAAAATTTTGCTCATATTAAAAATTAGAGGGGCTATGTGGAGGAATCTCGTAAGCCTCGCACGTTGAAGGATGGTGGCAACAACAAAGCTGCAGGGTGTGTGAACATTTCCAAATGGGCCCGTGAATAAATTGAAAGGTGTGGGTAAATTAAAGTTTCCTAATGTTTTATTTTAATAATGAGAGACATGGGTAAATCTTCGCCACACCTCGCCAACCCCACATAAGGAAGAGATGACGCTAGCAGGAGGCTGCGAGGTGCGTGAGGTAAAGCCAAGGTGGACCCAAACAAGATTTTTCATGGTTGTGTTAAAGGTTTGGCGGTGTTTTAAAATGTAAAAGTCTTTAACTGCCGATAAAATGAAAATGTTGTCATATTTAAAATCTTAAATGTGAAAGGGGCGAAAGATTATTTGTTGGGTGTGAGGTTTTTAAAGGTAAAGTGCTTGGTAATTTTTTTAAAAAGGGCTTTTCACTAATTAAATGTGCAAAGTATAATGTTAAATATCAAAAGGTAAATTTATGATGCCTGGGTAAATATTTTATATATTGCCCAATGGAAATTTTAAAAGCCTTTATTATAAAGAGATCAAAAGCTTGCTATTGGAAATAATATTTGAAATATTGTAGGCACAATGAAAGCTGAAAAGGGGCTAAATTGCTCCATTATAAATGTTGGAGTATTTTACTTGCTGGAGGTGCAAAGTGGGTTTTTACAACAAAATAGGGGTAGAATAAAAAGAGATTTCATGGGAACAAAGTATTTTTTCAACAGCAAGGTGAAATGGTGAATTTGGTTCACGAAAGGTGAATTTGTTGTTGAAGAATGAAGGCAAAAAACAAAGGCAAAGTTTGTCGCAAATGAAGAGAGAAGAGAGAGGCTTTTCTTTTTGTAGATTAACAATGGATGGAGCTTCCAAATGTCTTCAACAGATTAACTTCTGGAGTTTTCCTTTCTTCTATATCTTCTCTTCTTCTCTCATTGTGAAGGGTTCTGATTATTTTTATGGGGCTGGGTAGATAGAGAAATGCTGGATTTGGGTCATTAGCTGAGTCGTAAACTGTAATTGTTGATTTCATGAGTAAATATCAACCAATTTGTGCAAGAAAATTATAAATGTCATCAGATTGTCTCCATCTTTGTACATTTAAATTATTTGAATTCAATAATACAAAGTATGTTTGAGTTTATCATCTCAGTTTCCTTGGGAATGTTTTATTTGTTCATGGGTCTATTTCAAAGAAATGGTTAAATACTTTGAGCAGATAATTGTGATTTCAGATGTGTAGGTTGGATTACTAAGAAGAATTTGACTGACAAGAAGAGTGGATTTGTTGGTGTAATGCATTAGCAGTTTGAATCCACTAGCTGAAGTGTGTTTGCTGATGAAATCCCTTTCCTAATTCTGTATTTTGACTATGTGACCTAGAGTTAGGCACTGATCTATTATTCAACTTGATACATTCTCAGAAACATTTTAAATTCAAAATCACTTTAAATCCTTGTTGTTTGGTTTAGATTTTTTGTTGTATTATGCTTCCCAATTACTGAGTGAGTGTTGATGTATTGAGAATTTAGCTAGATTTGAATTTGTCAGTACTTTCTTTGGTGTAATTGAATTGGGAATTACCTGTTATAAAAAAAATGTCTGTGTATAATTGAATTAAGTTTTAAATCATTGCAAAGGTTGACCCACCTTGGTCCTACAAAGCCAAAAGTGTAGGAGATTTTAGTCTTTGACAATCTTGTCAGTTGGCCAAATCCACCATTGAATCTAATCATTAGAAAGTGGCTAGTCTATAGGATTCATTGGATTGTTCGATTTGGAACACCAACAGAATGGTGACTCCTCTGGGGAAATTTTTTGTATCTCCAGTTGCAGGCTGTAATATCACAGTCAAGAATTTGGTAAATCTGAACACCTGGTTTAGATATTGAGAAGTTTTAAGACTTGGAAGTGATTTTGTTGTAGCAGATTTCAAAGAATTTATGTGTGATTATGTTGTGGAGAAGACCTAGAAGGAAATTCATCTTTGAAAGAGCTTCATATTGCTTGAAGTTCAATCCTCTATGAAGAGAGGTGGCGACTCTGTCTAAGAACCTACTAAAGATGTGAAGAAATTTTCAGATCTATGATGATTTCCAGTCAGGAAGAATAATTTGCAACAACTGCAACATACCCAGGTATTTCTCATTTTTTGGTTTTCAAGAAAGATAAATATGTATATGAAAACCACACTTGAAATTCTAGAAAACTTCGATTTCCTTATCTAGTGAAATTAAGCATTGCAATCAAGGGATATTTGAATTGAATTGTAGAGGGAACAAATTCATTTGCAAATATATATTGTTGTCCTAGTTCTCCCTCTACAAGTTGTATTGTCATTCCTAAAACACAACCATGTCCCCAAAGAAAAGTGTCTGCAAGTGAAATATATGACCCTCTAGATTTCAGTAAAATCCAGGGTTACCCACATTCTATCCCAAGAAGAGTTAATGAATATCTGCCTAAGTTTAGAGGAGATTTTGATGAATCAACATTAAGACATGTACAAGGTTTCCTTTATGTGATGGAATATTTTCAAATTGAAGAAGAGGATGCTATTATGAATTTTTTGTAAGAACTTTAGAAGATATTACTGAATGTTGGTTTACTTGTTTGCCAATGCATTTCATAGATTCATGGCATAAGCTCAAAATACGTTTCCTTGATTATTTTGAAGAAGAGTTAATAGTGAATGATGAATGCTTGTTTGAAGAAAGAAAACTACATACCCAAGAAGAATATAATGAGAACTCTTTAAACAAGGTTGAGTCCATATCACGTATTGATGCATTGTGTTCTATGAAAAGATTTGAAGATGAATCCCTTTATGACTTTCATGGTAGATTCATGAAATTTCTACTTGATATACCAGAATAAAAAAGGATCGATGAATCATTTTGCATCAATTTGTTATGTGTGAATTGTGAGCCAGGTTGGAGTACTATGCTAGCTCACTTGAAGCCCCTTAGTCTTAAATGCTTATATCAATGGCTTTTATTGATAGAAGAAATGATAGAGAAATATGGAAGTGATCTCCTAACTCAATTATACGATGGTACTTTTTCAAGACTTAATCACATAGATCTAGATGGTATGCTAGAAGTCAAGAATGATGCATCATTCAGTGATGAGGATGTTATTTCCAAACAACCTATAGAAGAAATGTACCCAGATGAAGATTTCATCCATGATGGTCATGTTGAGTTAAATGAAATATGTGAAGTTTCTTCTATCTCCTCTGAAAATGCAAAAATAGAGAGCAGATTTTCTGTAGCAAATGAAGGCTGCAATGATGGAGATGATAATGAAATTATTTTCTCATCTATGGAATTTGAATATACAGTTGAAGATCATGCTAATTATGAGGTTTCATGTCTTTACGATGATAACAATGATGTTGTAAATGGAAGTTTGCAGCCACCTGAAAAGAATTCTTGTTTGGGTGATCAAAATGATTACAATTATGTTTACAGCCCTAGTGACTATGAGTCCTTTCAAGAGAAGAAAGCAGAGCTGATTTCTTCAAGTGAAGAGTGCTACAACAAGTAAAATGATGACAATATTTCTAAAGCTTCACTATTGTATGATGATGGATATGAATTGGGTGTTCTTTTCGAGAAGAAGTATGTAATCAACAGTATTATGATGCACTTGGTCATACTAATGTTACAAGTATTAAATGTAGCATTGATGCAAGCATTCATGATGAGACAAAGGAGCTTGCTGATTTGAGAAATGCTTCTGAGAATGTCAGTACATTAGCTTCAAATGACAAGGTATGCAATAAGTTTTAGTCAGAGCAATAATTTGTGAGAAGTTGCAATGAAGAAACCATCGATGGTTTTCAGTTTGACATTGAAGAAGGTAGGCCTATTGATTGCTGCAGTAGTATGAATGGAGAAGGAGATATGTATGCAAGAGGTTCATTGGATGAATCATTTCAAGTAGTTGATTATGAGGGGCATGCATATGTTGATAATGATAAACTAGGAACTCCGGTTTGGTTTGATGCTTTACCTTCTCCTGCTTCTTTTACTAACTTTGAAGTTTCCGTTAAATGTTTGCATGAGGGTAGCATTGATGTAGTTGTAAATGACAATGGACATGTAGAGATAAATGCTAGTACAATTGATGACATTTTTTATGATGAGTTTGCACTTGAAGAATGTGATTGTGTCAATCACATGGATGCATATGAGGATCTTTTTTCTGGATCTGCAACTCACAGTTTTTCTCATGGACAGTATGCTTTAGATTTTCATGTTGTAGTAGCAAGAGATAATGTTGAGTATCATACTCTTTACGATAGTGAATATGTTTTTGACACTCACTATGATGAGTTTGTTACAAATGAAAGTTCTCAGTCATATGAACTTATATTTGAAGCTTCTCTTTGTGGTAACATTACTAATGTTGATAGTCTTGTCTATGGGCATGAAGTGGAGAACACTATTTGGGATGTTGATACATCTTCTGAGTGCTATGGTTTGAGTGTGGACAATGGGTATGTGGATGCTGATAGGTCTTGTTTTTAGAACGTTGGGGCATGTAATAATATTATTGAGTTATGTGGTTGGGATAATGACAAAGTCACCTGCGATGCTATTCAGTTGAAGGAGGTACGAATGTGTGAGTATTTTTTGTTTACCATGAAAGAGGATTGCACACTATTTTTAAGGCATGATATCTTTTCTAACCTTGATCAGTATCAAGCATATTATAGTGATATTTTCAAATTGGCTTCGGTGAAGTGTGATAAGACCTTGTCTCCATGTGCTCTTGATCACTATTCTCAGAGGTTGCTTCTTGATACAAAATTAGAAAATGAAGGGATTGAAAATGATGTGGCATATATCATTGGTTTCCATGTGACATTGAGGCCAAATAGAGAGCAAGTTCACACTTGTATAAAGGCAGCCCGATAGTGATGTTTGCAAAGATGAAGTCACCCATATTGATGTGGTGTGACAGATACAAATTAGGATTAATGAAAATCAAATATTTTTGTAGATTGGTGTTTGACAGAGGTAAGGATTGAATCCCCTTTTTCATTTGGTGACCTGGGGTCACCAAGTGAAGTTGAAAAATGGTTGAATAAAGGAGCAGTTTGAGAGCACCCAATGGACTCAACTTTTGGTCTACTCTCCAGAGGTCTAGATTCTTGCTATGCCCACAGGGGGCATACATCCCTAGTCAGATGGCACTCTAAAATTTTGAAAATTTGAAGTGCCCATATTGTGAATTTTGCTTATGCACATTTAGAGGTACCCCTAAAAAATCTGTCTGAATGACCTACTTTGAAGGGTCATATTTTGAAGCCTGTTGATTTTCAAGCCAAACCCTTTGATGGAAACACTCATGTGACATATGTGAATGTGTGTGTCAATTTTAAGATTCCCATGATAAGTTTTGATAGTATTTTGAAAAGTGAAGCTGGAGGGTTTTGGCAGTTTTCTGCTATTTGCAAACTATCCGTTTTACAAAGTAGCCTCCTGTTTGAGCTTGCATTTCACAAATGGATGATTGTCATGATGAAATGATCGTTGCTCCTCATATCGTCACATAAATGAACTCGCATTTCAGGTTTCAGAGCTTCATGAGTTGATTTGTTATTTGAAACATATCAAAACCAAATGCAATTTATTCAGTTTTGCACCTACATTTTCTGGAAACTTTCAGGGTGGTCAACTTTGACACCTAATATCTTATGATGAACGATGATTCAAGCTAATCCCTCTTGTAAACATGCTCAATGATCCCAAATGAGCTTATGTTTCCATTGAAAGTCTCCTAGAGGGTGATTTGATATTTTTGCAAAGTGGTGACTTGGTGAGCCTTGATTGGTTCTAGACATGTGCAGTTGCAGAAATGTCTAATTAAGCAACTTTGTCGATTAATATCTTGCACCTCAAGATCTCTTTTTCAAACCATCTTTTGCATTGCATTCTTGGATCAAGCGTGTGCATGTATACTCAGTTACAGGGTTTCAAGATGAGGTCAAATGGGTTAATTAATCATTTTTTGATCATGACAAGGCCAAAAATAGTGTTCCAGAAAGTGTCAAACTTTGCAAATATAAGGACAACCCATTTATTTTTTCTGTTTAAAATGTATACAACTCCATTTTCATCAAAAATGGAGGTCATGTGATACATTATTTTAATGTATTTTGGGTGTAGTGAATACGTCCCGGGGGTTAGTTACTAAGGAGGTACCTAAATTTTAAGGGTTGGGAAAAATTTGAGAAAATGGGTTTTCTCTAAATAATTGATTACGATCCTACGCAAATTTTCATGGCTCCAGGTTCCCGGTTTTCCCGCAATAAATTTCTTCAAATGGTTCGTAGTCGTAATTAAAAGTCATAATTTTTTTAAAGTTTCAAATGTTAATATTTAAAATATTTTGAATACTTTAAATATTGTGCAAGGATAAATGAGGCATTTGGGGAAAATATAAAACGCATTTCAAATTTTTTTGGGCCAAAGCAAGTTTAATTCTTGCTTCTGATTGGTCAAAAGGTAGCTTTCACGGCTTTCATAGCTGCACTACAAAACTCATCTCCCGTGGCAATTTCTGGATAAAAGTGGCGAAAGAGATTAACAATACAATGTTTCCAGTGTGAGCTCTTGTAGTAAAAACATATAATTTTTTTTTTTTAAGAAATTCTTTTTTAGCATTGCCGACAAATGGAAGCATCTCGCCAACCTCGCAGGTGTGAGAATGACGCCAATATTTTTGCTGCGAGATGTGCAGGAAAAGGAGATTGCCCGATTAAATTTTAATTCAAACTTTTGCTCATATTTAAAATTAGAGGGGCTACGTGGAAGAATATTGCAAGCCTCACACGTTGAAGGATGACAACAACTACAAAGCTGTGGGGTGTGCGACCATTTCCAAATGGGCCTGTGAATAAATTGAAAGGTGTGGGTAAATTAAATTTGCCCAATGTTTTATTTTAATAATGGGAGACATGGGTAAATCTCTACCACACCTCGCCAAACCCACAGAAGGAAGAGGTGATGCCAGCAGGAGGTTGTGAGGTGTGCGAGGTAAAGCCAAGGTGGGCCCAGACAAGATTTTTCATGGCTGTGTTAAAGGTTTGGTGGTGTTTTAAAATGTATAAGTCTTTAACTATCGATAAAATGAAAATGTTGTCTCATTTAAAATCTTAAATGTGAAAGGGGCGAAAGATTATTTGCTGGGTGTGAGGTTTTTAAAAGTAAAGTGCTTGGTACTTTTTTTTTAAAAGGGCTTTTCACTAATTAAATGTGCAAAGTATAATGTGAAATATAAAAAGGTAAATTTATGATGCCTGGGTAAATATTTTATATATTGTCCAATGGAAATTTTAAAAGCCTTTATTATAAAGAGACCAAAAGCTTGTTGTTACAAATAATATTTGAAATATTTTAGGCACGGTGAAAGCTGAAAAAGGGGTTAAATTGCTTCCTTATAAATGTTGGAGTATTTTACTTGCTGGAGGTGCAAAGTGGGTTTTTACAACAAAATAGGGGTAGAATAAAAAGAGCTTTCATGTGAACAAAGTAGTTTTTCAACAGCAGGGTGAAATGGTGAATTTGTTGTTGAAGAATGAAGGCAAAAAACAAAGGCAAAGTTTGTTGCAAATGAAGAGAGAAGAGAGAGGATTTTCTTTTTGCACATTAACGGCAGATGGAGCTTCCAGATGTTTTCAATGGATTAACTTCTAGATTTTTCCTTTCTTCTATATCTTCTCTTATTCTCTCATTGTAAAGGGTTCTGATTATTTGTATGGGGTTGGGTAGATAGAGAAATGTTGGATTTGGGTCATTAGTTGAGTCTGTAAACTGTAATTGTTGATTTCATGAGTAAATATCAACTAGTTTGTGCAAGAAATTATAAATGTCATCATATTATCTCCATCTTTGTACATTTAAATCATTTGAATTCAATAATACAAAGTATGTTTAAGTTTATCATCTCAGTTTCCCTGGGAATGTTTTATTTGTTCATAGGTCTATTTGAAAGAAATGGTTAAATACTTTGAATAGATAATTGTGATTTCAGATGTGTAGGTTGGATTACTAAGAATAATTTGACTGACAAGAAGAGTGGATCTGTTGGTGTAATGCATTAGTAGTTTGAATCCACTAGTTGAAGTGTGTTTGCTGATGAAATCCCTTTCATAATTTTGTATTTTGACTCCGTGACCCAGAGTTAGGCACTGATTTGTTATTCAGCTTGATGCATTCTCAGAAACATTTTAAATTCAAAATCACTTTAAATCCTTGTTGTTTGGTTGCAAGTTATCCATTCATGCATGATGGATAGAATATGGCCAACTCTTCTCCCCTTCAAAGTTCAGAGGTCTATTATCTACGTATTAACATGCCACAACATACATGAGCTAGGCTACTGAGAGTTCAAGCTAGAGTAGAGGCGTCGAGAGAGTGTCCCATCATAGTTCAGAGTTTAGATAGGGGTTAGTTCCATCAGTGAATTAATTCGTAAATGACCTATAGCTCCCAAAACTTTACAATGGCATATACCGACTATCGAGTCCCGACGGTTAGATCCACACCCAACGACTATTCCCCTCCCCCCCTGTTTCACCCACCCAAACTATAGTCGATGGAACTTACGGCTAGAATGAAGCAAGGTTGGGGGGATAATTATTTCTTGCTATGATAGAATAAGCTAGAATAAGGAAACAAGTCCTATTATTCAATGAATGGCATTAACGAATGTAATTAACAAATGGATTTAATGAATGACATTAACTCGCTAGAATAGTAGAAGTAGCAAATAACAAGAAGCGACAAATAACATAAGCTAGAATAAGCTAGAATAAGGAACAATAGGGCATTCATCACCAACCCCACCTAAGGCCAATATGGTCAGCACCAAAGGCACGCCTCGGGTGGGAGTTCCATAGAGTAGTGTTATGTGGGAGATGTTTTGTCGCTATTGATATGTGAACTACCCTTGGCCCCCACAAGAGGTAGATTAGTGGTAGGGGCCCACCCACCCTAGTTATGGGGTGGGTGGGAGGCCCTTAACACCCCAACTATAGGGGAATGGGTGGGATAAGTAATTGGGTGGGGATTTATTGTTTGAATAGAAGTTGTCTGCAGGGTGGAAATATAACCACCCACCAACGGATATTCATACTATAGTTCCCCCACTCCCCTCTCTATAGTTCTAACAAGATAATTAATTAATAATTTTAGTGTTCCTACCTGACTATCGAGTCCCAACTATAGGGAGTGACTATAATTGTTCCAGGTGGAAAGGTTGTAGGTGGGCCCCTACAATTCTAAGGGTAGTGGGCTGATTAATTAAGAGCTATAGTGGAATTGGGAGGGCAACAAGAATTGGCATGTTCAGCAGCACCTGATTACCTAAAGGGAAAAGCCTGATGGCTATGTATGGGGCTTTAGTCACTTGATCGTCTAGATCACTGGGGTGGGTGGGAGGATATAGTCAGTGGGACTGAGTGATTTGGAAACCTACCTATGAATAATTTACCAATACGTAATTCTTGATTCACAAGAATTAGTGTCATGAACTCCCACCGCAACCCCATTGATGAAGTTGATTTAGGGGTGTAACCCCCCAACACAACACATATCAATCAATTCCTATGATCATGGGTTTATGGGGTGTAAACCCCCAACTAATAGCCATCCTAAATTAAATGGGTGATGTTGTGGATGAAAGGTGTGCAATCATTGAATGAAGGTGTGGGGTGTTGGATATAATCTATATTAGGTGACCCCCAATCCTTGATATTTCCATGGGTGTATGGATGTAAGTGAAATAACATAATCAACGTGGAAGTGTAGGTATGTCTAATGCCCTCACTTAATGATATAAATTATTATATGTGTTACCATCAGATGTAAAATAACCCCAATGCCATTGGAGATGTGACCTGGGGGTTGTGACACCCCATTCAATCCCTAGTTCAATCCCAAAATGGTATAAACTATTATATATGTATGTAACTGCCATAAGTCAAATGATAGCAATCCTAGGGCAAGGGTTTTCATCCAAAATCAAGTGTATTTTGATGGGTTGAGTTGAGGAATTTGGTGGATGGAAAATTCTGGGTGAACACCTCATGTGCCCCATGCCACCTAATGTCAATCCCAACATAAGAGGAATGTGGTGACCGCACCTCGTAGGGCCCATTCATGGAAGAGTGAACCCCGTAGGGCAACTTCATCATATTCAATGCATGCCTAAGAAAGAGATAGGTGGTATCGAGGTTTCCTTCTTCACCAGAGAGGGAGGGAATGGAAAGAAAGAAATTTGATTGAGTTGATTCCTGACGGAGAAAGAGATATTGGTTGCGATGGCAGGCCTACCTCTCCATTTATTATTCCACTGGCTGATCCCAGATATCCGCATCTCCTTTCATTTGAAGCTCTGTTGTTAAGATGTTTATGATAGTTGTATCCACATGGCTTCATTTTTGATTGATCATAGAAACATTTGTTTGTTTATTGATTAAAAGGTTCAAAAGGACCAACCATAAGAACCTGTTGAATCAATCTCGGGTACATATCCTCTAGTAGTCTACCGGTACCAATAAAGGTATGATCTCATCCACCTACCTTTCTTTCAACAACATCCATCCATGTCTTTCTATTATGATTCATTTGATAATATGCACGCCTTAGTTTCAATCTAATTACTGGCTAGGGTTGGAATAAAGAGATCCAGTTCAGGTCGAGTTGGGTGGAGCAATGAAATCATTCCACACCGACCTATCAATTCCTATTCTAGTTGATTCAAGGTGAGCCCAACCCATTGATTCTAGGTGGGGCATCTTATTTCTTATTTCCAACCCAAGTAACCCACCGACCATACTCGAATTTGGTCGGTGGGGTTGGCTAACCAATCTATTGATCTCGTGCACTTCTATGCAGCTTTGATCATTCTTGAGGTGGAAATAAATCATCGGGTAGGGAAACCTTTCTCTAGAGGGGAAGTGGATCATTTGATCATTTCTGGTGGAGCTTGGTTTCTAGGATAGAAGGAAATACTGATCAATGGACGGGATAGGATCATATGGTTACTATTGGTGGAGTGGTTTCATTCTTGCTGGTGGAGTATCGATTCAATGGAGAAGGGATCGAATCAGTGTGGATTCATGCCCTACCACCTTTCTCAACCCCAAGAATTGAACCCCTGTTATTGGAAGGAATTATGGGAAGGGAATTATAACATGCATCGTCAATCCTAGGGAATAAGCAATTGGATGGGAGGGCCCCTACTATTCTAAGGGCCACTTTTGTCCAACTATAACCTCCCACAACCATTATACTTGTTGTGGGGATTCTAGTTTTCCCAAGTCAAGACATTGAAAGCATTCATTATAAGGTTGGCTCGCTCCTCTTCCCCGACTTGCTTGGTCCACCTTCTTGAATCATGGAATTTTTTTGAGAACAAAGCACATACATTAGATTTGGCATATGAGAAAAAATATCTATCTTGAGTCCAATTTTCTGACCGGAAGCATTTGAGCTATCACCTCGCTCAATGTTGCTTCTTGTCCCAGCCTATTTCTCATAATTTCTACCTATTCCAACTTTGACACCTTATGAAGCAAGCATCGATGTACCAAAATTGAAAAGGTATGATGCTTGAGGCCTAGCCTACTTAAGCAAGCTCCACTGACATGAATTATCCACTCGATTGACATGTCACCAATTTTGACATGACTGTCGATCCCAAATGACTCGATCAAGCAGTCGATGATGCTGCGAGATTAGATCAACAAATCCATTGTGATACAACACAAAAGTGATATGGGCTATATACTCAGGTTGAGGGTTTCACAACTCCCTATGGAGAGATTCTCTATTCTAGGATTTATGCAATATCAGTACCAACCAGAGGGGAGCTTTCGACAGCTCCCTAACGATCGTTCCCACTGGCCCAATTGGAGAGTAGGGCTCCCCAACCTCCCTTTTCCATTGCTCAACTTATATTTTTGTCTATTCCCACCCCTAGCTATTGATGACAAATACAAGGGGACAGGAATCCTTGGAAAATATTTCAACTTAGCCATTCTATTATTGATGGCTCCCCTATTCTCAACTTTTGAAGATTCTATACATAACATGACTACTATACTCCCCTAATAGAGTAGGTATGTAACATATATAATGTTGGTAGTGCTGCAGATAATGTCATCAGAAGTGCACCAAAACCACCAAGACTTGACAACTAGAATCCCCCCATAGGCCACCCTACCTATCTCCCACCCTACAGGGGTGGGCCCATGGGTGGGTGGTTCTTCATGCAGGGTGGGTGGAATAAAAGTTGCAAGGAGGGTCACTTGGAATCTGTTGTTCTTCATTAGAGGACATAGTTGGTGGTGCATAGGGAATAGTAAAAGTTTTAGGATGGGTGGGAGAGGAATTTTTCCTCCCACCCAGAACTATATCCACATGAACAACCACCCCTATTATTCAGGGTGGCAACCCCTTTTGTCCTCCCACCCAGGGGGTGGGTGGGAGAACATAGTTGGGGGGAAGGAATAGTCAAGTTTCGAGATGGGTGGGAGAGTATCGATTTCAAAAACTATGGGTTCAACCTCAGGAATTATAGTTCGAGAATTAGTAAGTTCCATCTCCACACACGTATTGATTTCTACCTAACAACTAATGTTTTTTTATCTTTGACAAGGTCGCTTCTAAACCAATTGAGGGCAGGATATGGGACCAGGCAAAGGAATGCGGGGATTGGTGTAGGAAAGGATTTTGGGACCCCATATTTTCTACCCACCCACCCTGAACTATTATCGAAACTATAGTTTCCCACCCCCTTAAATCATAAGGGCCCTTGTCATTAGAAGATCTGAAATTGGCTATTGAACTGCCTATGCTAATTATGTCGGTCTCACTCCAACTATAGCCTCCCACCCATCCTTCAGGACTTAAGGCTAATATGGTTGACTGTCGAAGGCAGGCCTTAGGTTAGTGGGGTTGGTGGTGGGGATTATAGTGGTGGGTGGGAGGAAGCAGAATAAATTGTGGAATTCATGGTGAGGTCCAACTATAACTATAATTCCCTTACCGTTCTCAATATAAAACTTGATTTGATGAGTCTCCAACTGCATCGCAAATGATGATCCATGTTGGGACAATTGATCGCCCTTTATTTAGTAGTTGGCATATATAAAAGTCATTTCATTAGTCCCAGTACGTCTATGGAAGTGGTACCAATTGGAATAGCATCACCACCTCATTGAGTCGTAGATTTAGAGGAATGAATACCCGAGGTGATAGGCTTGACCCACTTATCTGATTTCGGGTGTAGATCCATATGTAGGCCGATCAAAGGTGGAAATAGTTGACTGAGTGGAGGCATCACTTGCAATGGGTGCACTATCTCCTCCTACCCACAACTATAATCCCCTTACTCTAGCTTATATTAGCAAGCACATTAATTCAATAATTAATTTTCCTATTTTAGCAAGCTAATTAATCATGGTGCATAAAGAACTATATTTGGGAGTGGAGGAGCATACATGGGGAGCAGCTTCACATCAACATCATAGGCAGAGTAGTCGAAGGCATCTTGGTCATGGGTGGGATGGAAAACAAGGGGTGGGGGAGGAGAAATTGATTGGGTTGTTAGCCTTTTTCCCATCCATTGAGTTTATCCCCGCGCTGGTTGTAACCACAATAGTTCCTAGTTCCAACTATGAAAGAAAGGTGGCATCACCCACCCAAGTATAAGCAATAATATTGTTCCCCCTCCAATTATAGTTGGGATCGACAATAATATTAGTCCCCCTCCAATTATAGTTGGGTTGTTTCCTATAGATGGATTTCTTTCGCCTCTCATCAATACAATGGGTCTGGGTCATTAGGTCCACTATGATCCACCTGTCCATGGTTCCCCCATCAATTGGGTGTGGAGCTATAGCTATTGTTCTAACAAAGTGGGCCTATCGATCGACTTCCTTGAGGTGTTGAGTCAAGGTAGGGTATCTATCTGAGATCTTTGATTGGATCATCTTATATTTCTTAAGTCCTGAGTGGAAACATATGATTATGGGTTCAATCACGTTGATCCTACATGGATTTCTATTTCCCCCACCCATCATATTGCAAAAGCCACTTTCTTTGACTCTAGGTGGCCAATACCTCCATCTGTGTCTGCCTATTAATGAATGGCTAACCGCATCCCACTACTATACGTGATACAATGCAAATAGGGGATTCGTCCCCTCCATTTTTCATTTCCCATCGACCTTCTCTATTTATTGAACTACTCTTTTCTGCAACATGCAGTCCTAGGCAACTATAATTCTGAGAACTATAGTTGGGTGGGAGGGAATTTTAGTTGGGGGATGGGTTGATTAATTATTCTGGTGGAGGATAATACCAATTCCCCCTCATAAATGCTCCAGTAATCCCATATCCAGGTGGGAGGGGATCATAGGGTTCCCCTTCAAGGTGGGTGGATATATTGCCAAGAATTTTTCTATTGGTTAATACCTAGTCCAACTATACCACCCACCCTGCATAGGCAACTATAATTCCCCCTCAACTATCTTCATACTATATCCTCCGTTGTTGCTTACTTTCCACCCACCCAACTATATCTCCATGCAGGGTGGAAGGGAACTATAGTTGGGTGGGGGGACCCTTCTATCTCCCCCCACCCACCCCATTATTTCCCACCCACCCATTAATCTTATATCCACCCACAACTAGAATCCCACCCAATCCTTACAAGAATTATAGCTAGGAGTTCCATGGTTATTGTGGGGAGTTATATTGCCAACCCTAATGGTGTGAAGAGCCACTATGGAAACCATTCATCGATTATAGTTTCAATCAGATTCCAACCTTGGATCATAAGTCATATTACGTAATAGATTGGTTCATGTGGGGCACTTAGTATCTAAAGCGCTACCGAGAACCTGATTCAGGGGGTGGGAAACTCTATTTTTGGCAATATAACTATATCTTTTAATTAATTAACTTGCTAGAAACCCTTTATCCTCCCACCCACCCTTCAGGATCGACCTATTCTCCTTAGGTCGATACCAAGGGCGAATAGGTCAGAACCAACCCCACCTAAGGTGAATGGTTCGGTGGGCACCCTTGGTACCATCCCATTTTCCCTTGGTGTGCGAGAAAATCATAGTTCGGTGGGGAGATATTGGCGGCCCATCCGACCGTCTGTCCAATTTTCCCTTCCAATCTCATAGCACCTACGGAACTCTGTCCCTCCCTAAATTTTCCAGTTTCGTCAGTATGAATTATCATACTAGTAGATAAAATTCTCTGATATTGAGTGTGCCAGTCGAGTGCTTGCGTTGGTCAAGTGCCCGCAATTTCATTGGTTGAGTGCCTGCGAAATGTTTGTATTGAAAGATACCAAATGCAACCGCCTATTATTTTTCCCTATGCACCACCCAATAATTCTAGTTTCCTATGCAGGGTGGTTGGCCTAGTTGTCTGAGTACCTACCATTTTTATATTGTGTTCAATCAGTCATTGGAGTGTCGCCCGAGTGTGTGACTGACTTTGTTTGCTCCGGTGGATGTGGATTTCTGCTCTAGTGAATGAAGCCAACAATTCATGTGGGTGGGAGGCCCTTACTATCTCCCACCCCATGGGGCCATTGTATTAGGACCTATTAGCAAACAATATTCAGTTGGATTTTGATCGTTCATAGGGTGGGCCCCCATTGGCGTCACTTCTCCCACCCACCTGGGATCTCCGTGTAGAGCCCTATAGATAGTAGGGCTCAACCTCATAGTCGCATGCATAAAGGAATATTGAGTGGTTCCCCACAAAATGTTGGATCCCCTTGGCCCTCCCAATCTGATGGTTGAGTTCCACTTTGTCGTACACATCCTAGAGTGACAATTTAGTATGGGCACACACTCTGTATGGACCAAACTCCCTCCCAATCCAGTTGATGAACGATGAATGAGTAGGAATAGTATTATAGCTATTTTCTAGCTACAAGTCATCATCCTTAATTAATAAACCTGCTAGGCCCCCCATTTTTCTATAGTCAGGTGGTTCAAATGCAAGGAATCATAGTTCCCCTGATTAGTTGTTTTTCTATAATTTCCAATAGAATCTACTTAATTAATAAAGCTAATAGAGTAAGGAACAACTAATATATCCACATGAACACCCACTCTAGGAGGGAATAGTAAGTTTTTAGGTGAGAACTATAGTTGGTGGGTGGCAATATAACCACCCACCAGGGTGGGAGGAAGATAATGCAGGGTGGGAGGGTCTAATTCTAGTTGGTGGGTGGGAGAACCGGGTGGGAGGGAACTATAGTAGGGTGGGTGGGAGGCCCATACTATTATAAGCAGAAGGGTGTAACATTCCTACCCCCTAAAATTCTATGGGCTATTCTATTGGTAGGGGTAGGGGTAGGGTTAGGGGGAGCCCTAGCCTATTCGACCACCCACCCTACTATTGGCATGTTATGTATAGAATCAAGAAAGGCAATTCTAGTTTTCCCAAGGAAAATAGGGTGGTACTAGGGCTTCACCAACCATCCTATATTCCTTTGTAGGTTAGTCCCAAGTGCCCCTATATTTCTCCCACCCTCCTGGTACCAAAGTAAAATGGGAAATTGACACCAAGAATGAGTGGGATAGTGGGGTTGGTATCGACCTATTCGCCCTTAGTACCATCCTATTCACCCTTGGTATCGATGAACCTACACTTCATGATTGACCTAAGGCATATAGGTCAATCACGAAGCCCGAACCTCATTGATCATAAGGAATATAGGTTGGTCCCAAAGGGAAGGTCACAAAGCACTGGGTGGGAGGAGATAGTAGCCAACTATTGGCAACTATAGATGTGGAAGGGGGTTGGAAACTCTAGAAGGGAAGGGGGTCCCACCTCTATCGTAGTAGGTAGTTCAAAACCCCACTATCCTATTTTACTAGGGGGTAATGGTAGGGTGGGTCGAGTGTGTCGATTGGAAGAAATGAATACATGTAAGCAGTAATTGAATGCACCATGGTTGGATAACTTGCCTTTCCAAGTGATAAAAAAATAAAACATATAGAATTCATATTGAGATTGTCAAGCTGAATGAATCTCCTATTGTCGCAAACCTACCACAATTATTCCCTCCCACCCCTTATAATAGTAGGGGGCCCCCACCCGAGAAAATGAATGAAGTGATAATTATCTCTGAAACTATCTTTGGAACTATAGTTTTTCTAGGGGGAATTATTGTTTTGAATCATAGTTCCCTGGGATAACTTGGTTGGGTGGGAAGTCAAATGAGATACCAAGCTATCTATTATCTCATATCCTTGCTATCCATGCAGGGTTTTCTATGTATTCTTTTGCCTATAGTTTCTTTGGGCAGTAAGGAGGGAAGGTTCCCTTTCTAGAATTATTGGGAAGGACAATTATTTCTTAATAGTTAACACATTTCTATAGTAGGGGGTAGTGTTGAACTAATGATATCTTGTTGGAGTTGGGTCCGAAGTAATTCTATTAGAGTGAGGGCCAACCTTTGGTCCCACCAGGGCTTCTCCCACCATCCTCTATTCCTTAGGGCGAGATGATTCTCGGGGGATTGCTCCTTTTTATATAATCATGTTGGGCTATCTATAGACCAATATCAGCAGCATAATCGAAGCCGGTCTGACCAAGGCACTTGATCAAGACCCTACTATTTGTAGGGTTAGTGACACATTACTTACTTGTAGGGCAGGTCTTGTTCTTTCATCTCTGGCCCTGCATAGCCCACCTATCCATAGTAAGGGGGTTGAGTCTCTCTATCCTATGATTGATGGCACCCACTACTTCATCAATAGGGATCCGAGAACCGCACCAAGTCATCTCTATATACGAATGGATGGTGGGTAACATATATCTATTAATGGATGGTGAACCCTATTTTTGTCCATTTGAGGGCTAGCTAATAGATTGGATGTTGTGTGGCTAGCCATTATGTTTCCTACACAGGAAAATCAATCTACTAGATTCCAAGGAGATACCATATGGTTCCTTGGGAGATGGTATAGTCATAAAGGTGACAATTACTCCCCTCCCCACACAAATCACAATGGCACATCGAGAAAATCTTCCCTCTACCTCTATTTAAAAAGGCTCAAGTGTTGAGCTTGATCCATTTACTGATGTAGTTAGGGATCCAAAAAATTTAGTTTCAAAGTATCCAACTACAAAGACAGGAATAGAGAGTTAGTTATCCCACCTAGTTTGAATAAATTTCCCTTCTCCAATCGAAGCCTTTCTCACTAATGCATCCTAATTAATCAGGGGGCCACTTCTGCATACATCCGAGTGGATGCAAATGACGGGGTCACATGGACTATCCTTTGATTGAAGGGAGATAGTAAGCTGGGCAACATCCTCTTCCCTTGCATAGACTCCAACTATCAGCCATGTATGATCTATACTATCCCTTACCTTCTTTACGTTTAGCCTATCTTTGTTTGCTAGCTATAGTAGAGCCAACAAAAACTATAGGTCATGGTCAAGGCATGCGAACCCCCTACCATTCATAGGGAAAGATCTCTACCAACTAAGTGGGCCAAATGACCTATGTATGAATATTTTAGATGCCTGGGGTGGGCTATCTTGGGCTTGAATTGCAATAATAGATAGTAGGGGGTAGTAAATCATCACACCTAACCAATAAAATATAATATATGTTTTACAACTATATATGCTATGTTATGCTTGACAACTAACCATGTAGCCACCTAGGCATGCAACATGATACTTCATGTGCAAACGACTTAGAAAAAGAGTTCTACTTAGACCCCTACTATTTATAGGGTGGAAAAGGGATCTTGTTCTAGAAGACCTAGGATAATGAGCTAGCTCATGAACTGCTACTTACTTTATTCAGTGTGAAGAAATAAATGAAGACACCTATTTGGGGCCTATAGTTTTAAATCCCCCAAACCCCCTTCATGCCCCTACATAGCCCTTCTTTTCTATCATTCCCTTCCTCTATGAAAACCAAAGGAATATATGGTCGGTCCCAACACCACCATCCCATTCGCCCTTGGGACCATTCTAAAAATGGGTATGGTTGGTGGGTAAGGCATATACGGTCAGTATAATCTCCTCAAGTGGGGGGATAGTTAGGCATCCCACCCACCCTTGCATGTAGGAGCATTAATAGTTAGGTTTATTTTGGGGCCATCCTGCAGAAATACAAATAAGATTCCCTAGCTAATGAATAAATTTCACTATGTGGCTCAACTAAAGTGTGTGTTCAAAAAACCCCATCTCTAGGATAGACAGACGTGGTAGGGCCCCGATGGCCGCACCTTTCAGTATGCCTTGTTACGATTTCACTCTAGTCACTAGCCTGATTAAGAGACTTAGAATAATATAGTTCTTGTCATTCATGTCCTACCTCTATTTGGAAAATTCATTGCTGAATGATGATTACTAGCCTTCATGCAGGCGTCATTTGAGCATGAACCACCTTCCCCCAGCTCAACACCGATAGGGCTCAATGATGGGCCCTACCAACCCACTCCCTATGGAACATGATAAGGTGGGTGAGTGGGAGATAGTGGAGGGTTGCACCCCTTAGGGACCAACTTACAACACAAACTAATCACAACACCTATGTCTGATTCAGGGCACATATGCATGTCAAGCCCTGACAAGGTTCTTAAACTATATGCTCCATGAATTGAAGTTCATCAGAGTTTCATTCTTGCATCAAACTAGATACTTAACATGTTAGCTACAACACCAGCACTATCCACTATCTATGGCTAGGAGGTCTCTCAGTGTTGGCCCAACAGATTTTTCTAGTGTTCTTTTCGATCTCAACACATTCCACCTTTCCTTTTTTTCGAAACCATTGTCCCTCCATCTTAGTAGTTTCCATTTTCCTTCTTCACCTCTGAGCATATAAGCTTGCATCCTCCGTGCATAGACAGAGTAAGCCCGGAAAATATAGCCTTCTTTTGAAACAAAGTTGATTCCTCCTACTCATCCCACCCAACTCAGGAATAGTGGGGGCCCCTCACACCTAAAACTATAGTCCCACCTGACGCTTTGTGACCGACCATGAGCTTCTCCATTCCTTCCAACCCCATCAACCTGAGGTGAATAGGTCAGTCCCAAAGGGTAGATGAGAGAATATAGATACGCCTTAAGGATATCCTCCCAAAATAATAATCTACCAACTACAAGCCAAATTTGGCAGGGCTTTATTAATCATCTTGCTAGAATAAGGTGGGAGGGAATCATAGTTCTCGATGGGTGAAGCCCTGGGTGGTGGGGTCACTGCAAGACTGGGCCCCTCAAATTCTATGGTAGTTAGTAGATTAATTGGGGTCGTCTCTAGAAAATTTGCTTACCTGGGCCCTCAAAGATAGAATAGTAGGGCCTTCGATAGATTCTAGAGCTATTGTTTCAGTAGATCGATTCATCCCTAAATTTGTATGGTAGCTAGCTAGGTAGGGGCACCAGCGAAATGCTCCCCCTATTTTCTATTAGACCTCAAGAGATTCCCCCCTAGAATGAGCATAGAGCCACCTCCTTCATGGTTATGGTTCATGTTCTCACTTCGGCTCCAAGCTCACTTTCACCTATGCATCAAACCCCCTCAACTATACACAATAACTTCATATATGACTGGGTGCAACATGATTAGGTGGTTCAACAATCAGCTCAACAACAACAACTACAACTGGTTGAATAATTGGTGATTGATTGAAAGGTAGAAATATTTTCTAGCCCCCTATCTGATACCTATCTCTCCCATTCATGAAGATAGAGAGCCCTATAGAGAATATCCAGAAAATGCATATCCCCCTATCTCAAGTGATTGAAGAGGACCCTTCCAAACTGACATCGAGATGATATCGAAGAGATTTTGAGAGCTCGACTATGTTATAACCCTACTTTGATAACAAGTAAGTGGTCAGGAACAACCCATGTTGCTTACTCGACTGATTCACTTGATTCTTCCAATAGGCCTAGCTTGAAAGGCTAGATATTAGCTTTCTAGGATAGGCCTATTGGAGAAGATAGGTAAGGAATTGTATTGAATGGAATAAAAAATACATTTAGATCAATGCTGGTGTTTATCTAAACAAATGCTATATCCATTTCATATCCCCCATCTTGAATATGACCGGTGTTAGATGTTGTGGTTGTGTTGCTGATATGTGGTTGTCATTGATGTCAAAACTATTAGCATTGGTGTCTTGAAGTCTGTATATGTCGAGGATATTGAGAAAATTACAATAAATATGTTGAAGGTTGTCTGTGAAGTTTAGATTGGTGGAAAGTTTAGTATGTTGGTATTCATAAGTTGCATATTAAAGAGTTTGTTTCTGAGCCTATCTAGTTTATCCTACAGAAGTTTCAGAGGTGCACATCAAGATTGGAGCAAGTTGTGAGATTTTGTGTTCCTACAGTTATTCTATTACTGTAGCTGGTGTTTCTGGAAGAAGAGAGTGTAATTCTGGCAATTTGAACAGTTGTTTATGCTCCTGTGATGTTCGTTTATGTTTCTCGATCATGCTCTATCCTTGTTGCATGTCCACGTTGATCGGTGTGTTTGGGTTTTTCATGTTCTTGGATGACATGGTGGTTGTAGCGTGTTGTGGATCCTCATGGATTAATTTTTGAATGCTTGGCACGTTTGAAGATGTTGTTTTAGGTCTTAATTATGTTTTGACCGACTTCAGTTGGTGCGCATTGATATTTGTTCATGAATTGGGTGATAGTTTGTATTCATCTATTCTTTATTTTGGCCGACAAAGTTGTTGATGTAATTTCATGAAGTAGATATATAAGAGTGATTATTTTCTTCATTTGAGATGTGTGATGTGCAAGATATGTGTGAATAAAGATAAGATCATTTGATTGCAAAGTAGAGTATGAAGAAGTTTGAGTGAAGTGTGAAGAAGTGTTAATGTGCCTAACCGAAACTGTCATCAGGATTTTGAAGAAGCTAATTTCTCAGCTCAATCTCTTTAGATGGATTTAATCTGAAAGTTTTATGTAAGGCAGAGAGCTCTAGGCAGTGTGCCTGAATGCATGTGCATTCCTTATTCATTTTATCTTATACTTTTAATAGGGTATAACTTGTGGATTAACCTCCACCATGGTTTTTCCCCTAATAGGGTTTCCATGCAAAAAATATTGGTGTTATGTGTGTTTCTGATGTGTTGTTGATTCATGCTTTCATTGTTATTTATCAGATCTAAGATTAAAGGTTGATAAGGTTAAATAAGTTTAAATTCTGTGACAACTGATTCACCCCCCCTCTCAGTTGTCTATCCTTGTTTTCCCAACAATTGGATTTGTTGGTCTTTATCGATGCTATATTCATTCTGAATATCCTATCTTAGAGGGAGAGATAGGCCTAAAGCGAAAAATTGCTAATCTATTGTACAAACTATTTGTATCGAGGGATCCATTTCTCTCTGTTTAGTCACTTGAGATGAATCCTGCTACCCATGTTATAGATGTAACTAACAGGGGTCCCTATCGACATATCAAGTCAACCTTCCTCTACAGAGATAAATTAGCCACTCCATCTCGATGATTCCACAAGAGGCAACAACACCAATTGGGAGTAGGTTCTTTCCCTACAAACCTTAGGAGCTTGGAAGAAGGTCCATAATGTTGGGGATTTGGGACAGCTACCTTCAGTCCCAATTCTCTCTAATATTATCACTTCAATCAATTGAATGTAGCACCAGTCGTTCTCACTTTGGATGGGTAATTTAGGATTTGTCCTTGTAATCTAGCCTAGGGAACCTAGAAGAGATACATAAAGGGGGACTGGAGAAGCCCACCCTGAGCCTTAAGCCCACTCAAATAGCTCTGGATTTCCTTTCCACAAGTATGAGGATGGGCCAACTATCCCCCTCCCACCCCCCATAATTGGATGGTCTCTCACAATTCATTCCTTTCAATAGCAAATTATCAATGCCTCTCGCTTTTCATCTAAATGAGCTAGCGAGATTCTACCTATGTAACATGATGTGTAGATGTTTCAACCGAGGCTCAAATCATAGGAACCAGTATGAAGATCCTAAAAGAAGCTTCATTAAGCTTCCAATTCCAATAGCTTACTATTTATTTGAACGAGAAGCTTTCTCAGTCTTCATCTGCAATGGATTCCCCCATCGTCCTATATATATATCAATTCTCTTTGACCCATTTCCATCTATTGATTGACAAAGGGGGATTTAATAACTATGGATATATGGTGATCATTGATATTCTATGTGTAGTATCAATATTCAACTATAGAACTATTAAGGGGTGGGGGGGCCATGCATGCAAGGGGGCAACTATAATTCGAGGTGTTCATGGGTGAACCGCTTGAAAGATTTTGGCTCGCCCTATGGATAGTAGGGCTCACCGGTTCATCGAGGGCCTACCTGCCAAGGGTTGAGGGCCTTTAGGTGGAAATGAAATTGCACCACTATAGTATGGATAGATTGAGCTTCTATTCTAAGCCAGATTAATGTTGACCAATAAGTTGAGGAGCCTTATAGAAACTATAGTGGGAGCCCCCATTGGTGCTCTATGAAGATCGATAGGGAGAGGACCGGGCTTGACTAGCTCTATATCCTCCCACCCACCCCCTAAATGTAGGGGGAATTCATTCCATTATTATCCCATCACCACACCTTCCTTTGCTCCTTCTCACCAATATCTCCCCACCCACATGAATTGTAGGGGCTAGCTGCTCGCCAATATCTCTCCACCCACATGAACAACTAAAATTTTCTCCCACCTAATGCCAATATCTTTCCTCCTTAACCTTCACCCATTGCTAGAGTAGTAGGCTCGCCAAGCCTCAGCTTTCGAGAACACAACTATTATAACCCCGGAAGTGGGGGATGCCCCAACTATCATCCACTCACCCCTTCCTATAGTTGTGGGAGCATGGGTGGGAGGGCCCCTACTATTCCCTAGGGGCTATATCTTCCCACCCTACCCATAATTTCACCCCCACCCAATGGCCCCTGGCTAAGTCTTCTCCTCCTAAGTTTCAAGTGTGCTCATGCAGATGAGCACCTACTATTCTAAGGGGCCATTGATCGTAGCCCACCCTATATGTTATCCCACCCACCCTAACTAGAACTCCCTCCCACCAGGGCTTCGCCCACTACCCAAGAAATCTTTCCCTTTGGGACTGATCATAAGGAAAATAGGTCGATCCCGAAGGCAGGTCGATACCAAGGGCGAATAGGTCAAGAATGCCAAGGGCGAATATGATGGTGGGGTTGGTACCAGGGGGTGGGAGATAGGCAAGGCCCTTGGTACCAGGGGGTGGGAAATAGGCGAGGCCCTAAGGCATATAGGTCGATGGGGTTAAGGAATATGGGATAGTTTTCTCTGGTGGTGGTAGAGCCTTAATCGGTGGGGTTTGCTTGGCTACGACTCTCCTCCCCCACCTTAGAAATAAGAGTTGGTTTTCAATCTCCACCATCCTTTAAAGCTTTAATATCCTCTTCATTGTCCATCAAATCCATTTTTCATTCATCTCCCACTGCTGTTGCTTCTCCCTTTTGCCCATTCGAACGAACATGAATGCTTGAATTCCTCCCCTAACTACGATCCACAAACCAGGAAATAAATTTATTCCTTTTGAAACTGTCCTTCCATCCTTCTTTCATCCAACCATCCATTCATCCAATACTAATCTTCCTTTCAATGCCATCCATCCAATTATAAGATACTGAACCTGGAAGTCGAGGGACCCTACTATTCTAAGGCAAAAATTGACTAAACAATAGACCTCGTTGATGATGGATGTGACATATATTAATTTGGGTTGTCGGGCACTAGAATTGGGGCCCGAGAGGAAAATCCCATTGACCAAGCTTTGCTACTGACCATATATTCCCTTACCCCATTGACCAAATTAACCCAACCTTCGACCTATGGTTGCACCATTGACCATATGTGCCTCTAGCGAATGGGATGGTGGGGTTGGGACCAACAAAAGTCCCCAACCCCACCGACGATACCTAGGACCCCACTAACCATACCCGCCTTTGGTGGGGTTGGGGCCTTGGGAATTCTAGTTGGTTGGGGATTAATCTCAATCTCGATCAATTGGATTTGGGGTTGGACCTGCTAGAATTCCAACTACTTATCCCACAACTATGATTCCCTGTGAGGATTAATTAGCTTGCTAGAATAAGAGAATTAATTAACCTGCTAGAATAAGGAATTTTAGTTGTGGGTGGATATAGTTGTAGGGGTGCAACTCTCACCTAGACCTTTGGATGGATGGGATGCTCTATATAGTTCTTATGGTGATCGATTTGGTTTATATACATAATATGGCCTAGGCCCCCATGTGTGGGGTCTGTAGGGTGGGGGGCTAATCGTATTACTCCCCCCACCCACCTTGATTTATATCATCATGTAGGGTGGGAGGGGATTTTTTGCCCTAACCACACCCACCCCAGCTATCCACCCACTTGGGTGGGGGGAAGAATCACCTTATTCTATGTCCAGGGGTAAGTCTCATTACCAATGACAATCTTTTATATCCTCATGCAGGGTGGGGGTAATCAAATATATCCTCCCACCCAACTATAGCCACCCACCCAACAACTAATCTATTTTTTTGGAGGTGGAATGACAAATTCCCGAGGGTAAGGAAAATTACCCCTGGATGAAGCCGAGGTTGGGTGGTATACTACCCACCCGAGGTGGAACTAAAATTCCCTTCCTCCCCAATGAACGGCTATCCTCCCACCTAACAACTAGCCACCCATCCTTAGGCTAGCTATAGCGACCATCCCACCCCGTGGGGATAAAACTAAGTAGGTGGGTGGATTAGCTTAGAACATTCCCTCCCACTCGGCAACCTCTTTTGTCCTCCCACCCTAGGGCCCATATCTATATCCTCCCACCCCCCGATGGGGTTGTGGCTATTATTGTCACTTTTGACAATAATAGCCCTGTAGGGTGGTCCAAAGGGCGAATGGGATAGTCCCAAGGGCCTTGCCTATCTCTCACCCTTCATACCAAGAGAAAATATCCCACCCCATGGTACCAAGGGAAAATGGGATGGTGGGGTTGGTGCCGACCTATTCACCCCTTGGGATTGACCTGCCCTTCAGGACCTAAGGCCAATATGGTCGACTGTCGAAGGCAGGCCTCAAGTCAATGTGAAGCCGGTACTGACCATATATTGCTTTAGCATCTTACATTCATTTTCAAGTATAGGGGTACAATCAATGTTTGGGTTGACCAACCTCACCAAGGCACTAATGAATTGGCCAAGTAGATGAATAAGCTAGGAATAGGTGGTGGTTGACATTAAAGCAATAAATAGAATGAGGAAGTTGATCAATGGGCCCTATCCTCCCTATAGTGGGATTAGGAACCCCCACCTCCAGCTATGAATTAAGTTTGAAATCTGACTGCTAAACTAATATCCGATACCAACCTGTATTTGTAGTTGGGGATAAGGTCTCAACTCAGCCCCTTTCCTATTATTGTTCGAGTATTGATCTCAATGTTGGGGGTGGGGGCAAGGAAATACCTAAAGAATTCCTTCCCATTATATATTGTTGGGGAAGGATATTATGAATGAAATACCATTCCTTCATCCATCCATCTTTACTCCCCCTCCCTAATGGAAAAGAAGGAAGGTTGGCCAAGTCCATCAATAGTAGCGAGCCAATATAGATTTATTGCTTCAACGTTTGTGGATCAAAGCAAAACAACTTCAATTTTTTTTGTAAAGTAATCAGTAGCAGTGATGATGAAGGTATTTTCTTTAGAAGGAGGTGATATTTTTCCAATAATATCCAACCCCCATTTCAAAAACGGCCAAGGAGAGGTTTGTTTTTTAAGCTCTTGAGAAGGAGCCCAAATAATATTGTTATGTTGCTGACATTGAGGATAATTCTTAACAAAGGAAAAGGGGTCCTTTTCTATTGTTTAAAAAAATTATCCCATGTGAATCATTTTACATACTAGGGATTTATCACCAAAATTTCCACCCCCAGAGCATGAATGGGATTCTTAAATGGCGAGTGGTATTTTCACCTTAGAGAGATACCAAAGAAGAAGATCATTATAATATTTTTTATAAATAACATCAAACAATATAATATATTGAACTGAAAGTTTTCTTATTTGAGTGTGAGCATTTTTAGTCACATTTTAGGAAAATTTCCAATCTTTAGATAATTATAAATGTGAGAATACCATTCCCTCGAGTCTATGTTAACACACATTAGAACATCAGGTTTAGGTTGATATGAGATGACATAAGAGAAAAGAATGTAAATGACAAAGTGGTATTTTTCTATGCCATTGTCTGAAGACACAAGAGAGGTTGCACTCGCCATTGCATCTACGTGCCAATTTTCGCTCTTAGGGACATTATCTATTATGAAAGAAGAGAAACAATCAAACAAGGATAGGGCCAAATCTTGATACTGAGATAGCTTATTCTACTTAGCTTGATACATTCCTATAATTTGATTTACAATAAGCTCAGATTCACCATGAATGTGAAGATGTTTAATGTTTAAGGCCATTGTGGTACACAAGCCAACAATAAGGGCTTTGTACTCAATGATGTTGTTTATGCAATGAAATTTCAATCGAAAGGATAGAGACACCGGCTTGCCTTCGAGTGAGACAAAAATTATTCCTACCTCAGAGCTAGCTTTCTTTCTTGATCCATCAAAGTATATCTCCCATATAGGTTCATGATCTTTTGCAAAGAGGTTTTAATCCAAAAATATATATGGATTAGTGAAGGAGTGAAATGAGGGAGCGTTTGCTAATTGATTGACAACCATTTGGAATTTTATTTCTTTTTGAGTCACAAACTTGATGTCAAACTTAGAGAGCAACATTACCCATTTCTCCAACCTTCTAGAAAGATTGGTTCTAGTAAACAAATATTTAAAAAGATCACTTTTCACAATGACATGAGTTGCAACATGAACAAGATATTGTTGTAACTTCCACATTGATAAAAAAGAGCAATAAATTATTTCTTCATAGCCAAATATTGATTTTCATAATCAACGAGGATACATCTAATGTAGTAGACTATTCTTTCTTTACCATCAGCATCATGTTGAGCTAATAAAGTTGCTAAGGCATGAGGTGATGCAGAGATATAAAGTAAAAAGGGTCTTATCCTACACAACTGACATTAAGATAAGAGGATTGGCTAAATAATTCTTGATTGACTCAAGATTTTTTGCACTCATCATCCCATTAGAATAAAGCATCTTTCTTCAATAAATGCATTAAGGGAAGGACACGATCAATAAAATGAAACACAAATCTACAAATTTCCCAAATCTTCCCTTGAAAACTATGTATTTGAGAGATGTTTCTACAAGGAGGCATATTAAAAATTGCATCAATCTTATTTATATCTACTTTTATTCTAGGTGAGAGACAATAAATCCTAAAATCTTGCTTACGTCTACATTGAAGACACACTTAAGAGGATTTAGTCTCATCTTGTAGAGTCAAAGCCTTTTAAAAGTAAGATAAATATTTTCAACGTGATCTTGACGAGTCATAGACTTAGCCAAGATAGATCATTGACGTAATCTTCTAGAATCTTGTGAATGAAATCATGAAAGATTAGAGTCACCACCCATTGGTAAGTTTCTCTAGCATTACTTAACCCAAACAACATGACCACATAATAGAAGGTACCCCAAGGGGTAGTGAAGATTGTCTTATACTGATCTTCTAGGATAATACAAATCTAATTATAGCCTAAGAATCCATCCATAAAAGACAGTAGGGCATGACCCATGGTCGAGTCTACAATCATATCAATATTAGACAACAAAAAATTATCCTTAAGATAATCCTTATTGAGATCATGAAAGTCAATATAAATACGAATACAAACATTAGGCTTGTTGATAGCAATAATATTCAATATCCAAGGTGAATTGTCAATAGGATGGATAAATCCATCTTTTAAAAGCTTCTCTATCTCAGTCTTGAGTAATAAGGCAACCTTGGGATTCATCTTTGGGATATTTTTCTTAACATGCTTAGCATTGAGACATAAAATGATATTGTGAACCACCATGGACTCATCAATAACTGGCATGTCCTCATATGACAACACAAAGATATCAAGATGAGAATGTAACAAATCAAAATGTTGTTTAGACTCTTCTAAATAAAGGCATTTTCCAATTTTAATCATCTTTTTAAAATACTTAGGATCCATTAAAATATCGATAGTATCTCCTTTGAGGAGAGTACTACAATCTTCAAGTTGGTAAATAGGAACATCATCATCCACATTAGATAGAGGATCCTTCTCATCAATACTCATAACATATTCTCCAAAGTATGCTTCTATGTTCTAGCGATACATGAATTATCATTTATGGTGATAAGAAGGTAGATGAGAGTAGACACCTAAGAATTATTCTAGTGATTCCTCCAAAGAGAGAATCAAAGGAGAGACAGGAAAAAACATGAACAAAAATTGTGACTTATTAATACATCACAAAAAAATGTGAAAAGAGAAAAAGGGCGAAAAAATTAGTGGAAAATATTTAATGGTTGTAGACATTGCAATCGTCTTGCACGTCTCTCTATGAATGTGGACTGCCAATCTCAAAAGTCATGCAATCCAATTTATATAATTACATTTGGAAAAAATATAATAAAGAAATTAGGAAAACATATTATAGATCAATTATAGTTCACAAGGTCAATAGGCAATCTATTTAGAAAATGATGTTATTTCTACAACAAAGGTATCAATAGAGAACCCATAGATTCAAATCAACTATGCATCGACTAATAGGGATCCAAACATGACTAATACAAAACCTTTAAATTTAGAAGATAATATGCTCATGTTATGTTTGCAATAGGGAGAGAGGGAGAGAGAGGGACAAGAAGGAGAGATAAAGGGGGGATACCAAGAGAGAGAGAGGGGGGTAAGGAGATAGAGATAGGGGATAGAGATAGAGATGGAGATGGAGGAGGGAGGGATAAAGAGAGAGAGGAGAGATGGATAGATAGAGATGAAAGAGATAAACATATAGAGAGGGAGAGAGAGGGAGAATAGAAAGATAAATATAGAGATAAGAAGTGATATACAGAGAGAGGTAAATAGAGGGAGAGATATAGGGGTAGAGAGATGGAAGAATAAATGTGGAGACATTTATATAGAGAGAAATATATATAGATATAAAGGTCTAGGAAGAAGGAGATGAAGAGAGAAAGATGGAGAGAGATGGATGGATAGAGAGAGAGAGAGAGACATATCTAGAGATAGGGGGAGAAGAAGATAGAGGTAGATATTAAGATAGATGGAGAGAGAAGGATGAGAGAAATAGATATAGAGATAGAGAGGTAAATGGAGAGAAAGATAGAGAGATAGGGAGAAATAGAGAGGAAGAGATAAATAGGCATAAAGGAAGAGGGGGGGTGATATGGAGATATAGATATAAAGAGATATAAAGAGAGGGGAGAGAGAGAGAGAGAAGTCTAGAGAGAGAAATATAGATGGAGAGAGAAATAGAGGGAGATGGAGGGAGAGAGAAAGAGGGAGAGATAGAGATATATGGGAAGAGAAAAAAATATAGAGATATATGGGACAAGAAATAGAGAGAGAGGTAGAGATAAAGCGAGATAGGGCGGATAGGGAAGGAGCGAGGGGGTGAGAGATGAGGAGAGATAAAGAGAGAGGGTATAGAGAGAGGGAGAGAGAGTAAGGGAGAGATAGATAGGGGTAAAATTACAAAGTTGTGTCACACTTTTTAAAGGAAATGACCAACACTGATTCAACTTTTAAACTTGAATCAATAAAAAGTGACATATATGTTTTCAATTTTGAAATGATGTAAACTAATTAAATATAATAAATAATACATTAATATATGATATTATTTATATTATATATATAATATTACATAAATATAATATAATAAATAATATACATAAAATAAAATATAATATCTAATCTAAATATATAAATATAAGATATATTAATATATATTATATTTTTTATTAGAGGTAAATAAGGGGTTTTGAAGGGGCCCAAAACCCTTTACAAAAAAGGACAGCTGAAGCATAAGAAAACTACATCAAGCAAGCAACAGCCAAAAACCAACACACCATTAGCGCAATAGAAGCCAAAAAGGAGGCACAACAGCAGCCCCACTACATGTTCTTCACGATATTTGCAGCCTCTATGTCGCACACCACAACTTTTTGGCCATCATCGATAATTTCAGGTGCCTCAACAACAGAAGCCTTAGTCTTGTTCCTCGTTCTGGCCCCAAGCCCACCCTCTTTCACCTCACTAATCAAAACATTCATCCCCCCAACAACTTTCTCCACAGAAACCTCTTCCTCCAACAACTTACCACTAGCACTAGTAAGCTCTCCTGGAGCAGAGCCCTTACGTTTCTTGGCCATTTCATAAGGGGTAGAGATGCCAGCAGATTCAAGCATCACAATAGAATTTATCCCCTCCCCACCCTTCTCCAGTTAGCATTAATTTTCTCCATTTGATCCTCAAGGGTGAGGGTTATTTCCTCAAGGTTCCATTTCATCTTAAGTGTTTCATCAACAATAATATTCAGAGAGTCATACAAATCATCAATCTGGTTTTGTACAGAAGACTCACCAGATTTGCTCGACTCAATATTTATTATGTTATTATATTTTTTTTTATATTTATGTTATATATTTTATTATACAATGTATAAATAACATAATATATATTAATATTTATATATTTATTATTAAATGTACTAGATATTATTAAATCTTTATTAGATAATATATTATATTTATATTATATAATATTTAAGTCATATATTATATATATTATATTATAATATTTATTATTTTATTTTTTTGGTAAGTGCTACCAGAGGGGGTAGCTCCTAATATTGTTTCCAAAAGAAATTTACAGACCAAATGACAACATTAATGATAGCACCCTAAATTTCCATTTAATCGATGCAGACCAGATTGACATCCTTTTGACGCATGCAATGATTATGTGCACGGTCCACAGGAAGATAGTTCACATGTTTACTATGCATCATCATTCAGATAATTTGTCCTAAAGATAGTCCGAATACCATCAGGGATGGAAGATTGATCAAAACTTGCTTCATTTGCCCCATCCTGCAACATTGATCCAAAGTTGGCCATAAAGTCAGCTGCCATGTTGGCTTCTCTAAAGATGTGCCTTATGGAGAAAGTATCTAGGTTCTCCAATAATTGTTCGATTTGTAGCAACGATCCTTTCAGTTTCTAACTTTGTGTGGATCCTTTTGCAACTGTGTTCACACATATTAGCGAGTCTCCTTCGATCTCTACTGATCTAAATCCACAATCAACACACAATTTGACTCCTCGTGCAAGAGTTACAAACTTGGATTTTTTTTTAGTGGACACCCCAAGACCACCAACGTAGGCCCCAAGGCATTTGCCCAGACAAACGCGAATGACGCCACCATATTCAGCCACACCCGGATTTCCTTTTGAGGCGCCGTCAAAATGGAGCTTGATCATGCCTGGCCGAGGGGGAATCCAACGATATTTATATTATATTATACAACATATAAATAATACAATATATATTAATGCATTATTTATTATATTTATTAAAAAAATTATTGTTTTTGTTTAAATTTGAAAACCGTTAGAAAAACATTGTATAGGGGAGAGGACCCAATAGTTGAGCACCCTAACTTCACGCTTCTCAAAATCCTATGTAGAAATTTCAAATCACTCCCAATTTTTTACAATAACATACTTGGCAAGTCTCCTGCTTATAACTAAGGTTTCAGGGCCACATCATCAAATATGATGCCACATCAACATGCTTTTTGTCAAGGTGTCCAAAAAGGCCCACAAAAAAAGTGAGACCGATACTTGTGCATCTACATCATGTTTTATTGGGCGTTGATGTGGCATGACATGATTTATTGCTTTTTACATCTAAAGAATACATTTCATTTAATTATGGGTAGTCATCATCAACGTTAGCAAATTTAAAATCACAACTATTGGAACATGCTCAAGTATTGGGTCCTTTCCCCTACACATATATGTTGAGTAAAAATAATTAAACTCCTTCTGAGTCTTCTAAATTAAAATGTGGTTTAAAAATAGGAGATAAAACTGATAAATACAATCGGTGGCAACTTGGATAGCGTGTAGGTAGATGCAGACATTAATTAATTTGTAGAATCCTACATTAATATTGATTCCACTGGTGGTTGCGGACAACAAAGGGAAATTTATGCGATTGTTGAGAAATAAATTTCTTGCGAACAACCCAACTTGTTGCTATTTTTTGATGGCGTGGGGGTTTTCATCTTGCAACATATAGACAGTGTAGTTGATGGGTACGACATCCAAGGACAAACTATTGGTGGCAAGGGGGACATGCTACGACCATCAAATGGCGTCAGGGTTTTCATTTTCATGGAGTAACATGGAAATGGAAGATATAGGGGAGAGGAGCCGATACGTAAGCACCCAAAACCGCACGGTCTAATTGGCAGGCCACGTGGACCAATAGCATTTTAAAAAAATAACCCATTAGAGAAAAAGGTTAATTAAACAATAAATTATTATTTTAATTTTTTTAAAAAATAATTTGCCACGTGGAAGGTCCAATTTTGTCCACGCGTCGAAAAAAATGGAAAAAAGACTCGTTGACCGATACAGATGCACCTCGGGTGCCACTACTTATGTGGCTCGACGTCCGAAGGTGATAGCCTTGCCACGTCAACTCCTCCTAGTCTACCACCCTAACAATCCACTACTGAACATTTATCACTCGCCGCCACTTGTTATTGTAAGTTGTGAATAAGTGAATAAGCACAAAACACTTCTTAATAAGACATTATATCAAAGATTAAACAAATTGAATCAATTCAAAACAGTAATCAAATGAAAGCATCATATTGTTGTCTATCTCCAAAAATTTATTAAATCCTGATTGCTCTTAGATTGTTTAAGCAAATAAGACTGTTAAAATGACAATTCAAAGAATGAGATGATGATAATGCAATGCTAAATGATAAAGCAATTAAACTAGCATGATATTGATGTGAAACAAATAATTGCAGCTATAGGAGGCAACCATTGATGTGAAATCTTGATTGCTTGATATTGGATGCTTGATTGCTTGATGCTTGAATTCTTGCAGAGTAAGAGTGTAAAAGTTAGATTATCTGGATCCTTTTCTTGGTTCAATGAGGCTTTATTTATAGATTTCCTGGCTATAGAAATGCATAGGGAAAGATTTGAGAGGCTTGGATTCAATCTGGGGAATTGAATGGTGAGAGATGGAGGAGATTGTCTCTACCCATGAAAACACTAGGCAAGAGAAGAGGAAGGATTGATGGAGGAGGATTGAGAGAAGATTTTGGAATTTGTCTCCAATTTGTCTCCAAAACTTCCCGTGAAGTTTCAATCAATTAATTGTGACATATTTTAGACATGATTTAGACATAGGAAATCTAATTCATTTTTGAGGAAATGTAGATTGGAATATTCCTTATTCTCTAATTCAAATATTTTTGAGTTATTTAAATTAGGAAAAGGGAGATAAATAATTTAATAAAACGAACTATAGGATAGTTGTTTATTAAAATAAACAGAAGAATATGGCATTTAATCAATAAAGTGTTTTGATCTTTATTTAATTAATTTGTGATAGATTGAAATAGGGATTTGATAATTAAATTGAACAAAGTATTTAATTTTGTTTATTTAATTAAGATGAATATTAAATGTGAACTATATAAATAAATATTTCTATTTATTCAAATAGTAGAGGAAATTAGGATAATTAATCAAATAAATCGTATTTAATTAATAGGATGCTCCAGACCAATTTTAGGTGTATACATTTTGCCCCTCTTCGAAGTGATGTGTTTACGCGTTGCTTCGAAGAAATATTTTGTTGCTACTGCCAGGATCAATGATAATAAAAAAATAATTCTGTATGCCCCAGACATGCCCCAGATATTGATTTTCAGATGATGGATGATAATATGCCCCCTCGGGAGATAAATTAATAATCTGATGATTTTTAGAATTTTTAGAATTTTTATGATTTTCTAATGATTTGATGTGATTTGATGAAGAAATAATTTATCTCCCGACAAATGATGAAGAAATAGAGCCCTCAGATGAGTTTGAAATAATTTCATGGATAAAATTAATCCAAATTTAAATAAAATCCACCAAAAATACCTTTCAAAAATTATAAATAGTGCTAAAAGGTCATTTTCAAAGTCATTTGT